>NW_025567900.1:2500-38196 GCF_020424385.1 Procambarus clarkii
TTCTAAAAAAAATGTCTTATGAAATGATAAAGCTACCCATTTCATTATGTATGAGGTCAATTTTTTTTTATTGGAGTTAAAATTAACGTAGATATATGACCGAACCTAACCAACCCTACCTAACCTAACCTAACCTATCTTTATAGGTTAGGTTAGGTTAGGTAGCCGAAAAAGTTAGGTTAGGTTAGGTTAGGTAGGTTAGGTAGTCGAAAAAACATTAATTCATGAAAACTTGGCTTATTAGGCAAATCGGCCCTTGCATAGTAGGCCGAGAAGTGCGTTCTGGCTACTAGGTACGACATATTTCCTATATATATATATATATCTATATATATATATTATATATGATATATATATATATATATATATATAATATATATATATATATATATATATATAATATATATATTATTAAATATGACCGAAAAAGTAAGATTAATATGCAGGCGATGAGTCACAATAACGTGGCTGAAGTATGACTTCACAATCGACTTGAGAATGGTCCAGGACGGACCGAAACGTCGTCGTCCCTTCATCTTCTAGTGTGTGGTCTGGTCAACAATAAGATTAATAATTCTAACACGAATTTTTTCAATATTTCTTATGCTTCTTTTCACAGTTTTTTGTCTTTCAAAGACAAAAATCAGAAGATCATATTGACGATTTACTATAAAACCAAAACTACGGCCAACCTACTCATGAGAAACTCTCCAGACACAAAGCAGAACGCTTTAAAAGAGACCAACGTCGTCTATGCTTTCAAATGCCCACTTGGGGACTGTAAGCCTTTAAGAACTCAGTATATAGGCAAGACAACAACATCTCTTTCCAGGCGATTAACGATGCATAATCAACAGGGCTCCATTAAGGAACATAAAATCTCTTCCCACAACCAGACCATCACCAGAGAAGTCTTAACAAACAACACAGAAATCATCGATAGATACAGCGAAAGCAGGCGGCTTGACATCTGCGAGGCACTACACATCAAGAAGTCAACACCAGCAATCAACAGCCAATTAATGCACTACTATATTCTACCTACTTCAAGACTCCGCACCAATATTTCTGAAGCATCAAGAAATATGGGCCAATAGGCCCTTTGCAGTTACTTCCATTCTTCCCTTTAATTTACCCAATTTATACCCATTGCACCGCGTTCTGTCTTGTGTTGAAAGTTTGCTCTATCTTGTGTTGAAAGTTTTGTTCACCTCATCCAAAACTGTTGTAACATATCACCTCACCCAAATGCGGGTATATAAGATGAAAGCCGTTTAAATGATAGCATAGTAGAACTCTGTTTAGTGTTTGCAGGTTATAGTTGTGTGTGTGTAAACTAAAGTCTTTGAAAATGTAATAAGTTATTACGAAACGCGTTCAAGTGTCGCGTCAGACTAGAAATAAAAATGAATTTTGGAGAATTGATTTTTCAATTACCATCGACAGTGAAAAGAAACATAAGAAATATTGAGAAAATTCGTGTTAGAATTATTAATCTTACTTTTTCGGTCATATTTAATAATATATGTTTACAAGAAAGACTGCTACCAAAATATACTAATATATATATATATATATATATATATATATATATATATATATATATATATATATATATATATATATATATATATATATATATATATATATATATATATATCGTACCTAGTAGCCAGAACGCACTTCTCAGCCTACTATGCAAGGCCCGATTTGCCTAATAAGCCAAGTTTTCCGGAATTAATATAATTTTTTTTCTTATGAAATGACTACCATTTCATTACCTACCTAATTTTTTTTTATTAACCTAACCTAACGTAGATTATGACCGCTAACCTAACCTAACCTAGCCTACCTAAAGATAGGTTAGGTTAGGTTAGGTTAGGTTCCGTCAAAAAGTTAATTTTAGGTTAGGTTAAATTACCTCATAGGTTGAAATGGGTAGGTTTATCATTTCATAAGAAAAACATTAACTTTCATGAAAACTTGGCTTATTAGGCAAATCTAGGCCTTGCATAGTAGGCTGAGTAGTGAGTTCTGGCTATATAGGTACGATATATATATATATATATATATATATATATATATATATATATATATATATATATATATATATATATATATATATATATATATATATATATATATATATATATATATATATATATATATATATATATATATATATATATATATATATATATATTATTAAATATGACCGAAAAAGTAAGATTAATAATTCTAACACGAATTTTCTCAATCTTTCGTACATTACGCTTCACTGTTGGAGGTAAATCAAAAATCAATTCTCCAAAATTCATTTTTATTTCTAGTCTGACGCGACACGGGCGCGTTTCGTAAAACTTATTACATTTTCAAAGACTTTAGTTCACAAATACACAACTGATTAGAACTTACGTATCTCCGATTTTATATCTACATTTGAGTGAGGTGGGAGGGGTGATGTGGCATTAACACAAGACAGAACAAGAGGGGATATTAATAGGGTATTAAAAGTATCAACACAAGACAGAACACAAACAATGGGTATTGAATAGAAGTGTTTGTAGAAAGCCTATTGGTCCATATTTCTTGATGCTTCTATATTGGAGCGGAGTCTTGAGGTGGGTAGAATATAGTTGTGCAATAATTGGCTGTTGATTGCTGGTGTTGACTTCTTGATGTGTAGTGCCTCGCAAACGTCAAGCCGCCTGCTATCGCTGTATCTATCGATGATTTCTGTGTTGTTTACTAGGATTTCTCTGGCGATGGTTTGGTTGTGGGAAGAGATTATATGTTCCTTAATGGAGCCCTGTTGCTTATGCATCGTTAAACGCCTAGAAAGAGATGTTGTTGTCTTGCCTATATACTGGGTTTTTTGGAGCTTACAGTCCCCAAGTGGGCATTTGAAGGCATAGACGACGTTAGTCTCTTTTAAAGCGTTCTGTTTTGTGTCTGGAGAGTTTCTCATGAGTAGGCTGGCCGTTTTTCTGGTTTTATAGTAAATCGTCAGTTGTATCCTCTGATTTTTGTCTGTAGGGATAACGTTTCTATTAACAATATCTTTCAGGACCCTTTCCTCCGTTTTATGAGCTGTGGAAAAGAAGTTCCTGTAAAATAGTCTAATAGGGGGTATAGGTGTTGTGTTAGTTGTCTCTTCAGAGGTTGCATGGCTTTTCACTTTCCTTCTTATGATGTCTTCGATGAAACCATTGGAGAAGCCGTTATTGACTAGGACCTGCCTTACCCTACAGAGTTCTTCGTCGACTTGCTTCCATTCTGAGCTGTGGCTGAGAGCACGGTCGACATATGCGTTAACAACACTCCTCTTGTACCTGTCAGGGCAGTCGCTGTTGGCATTTAGGCACATTCCTATGTTTGTTTCCTTAGTGTAGACTGCAGTGTGGAAACCTCCGCCCTTTTCCATGACTGTTACATCTAGAAAGGGCAGCTTCCCATCCTTTTCCATCTCGTAAGTGAAACGCAGCACGGAACTCTGCTCAAATGCCTCCTTCAGCTCCTGCAGATGTCTGACATCAGGTACCTGTGTAAAAATGTCGTCAACATACCTGCAGTATATGGCCGGTTTCAAGTTCATGTCGACTAAGACTTTTTGCTCGATGGTACCCATGTAGAAGTTTGCAAACAGGACACCTAGGGGAGAACCCATGGCGACCCCATCTACTTGCTTATACATGTGCCCATCCGGGCTCAAGAAGGGTGCCTCTTTAGTACAAGCTTGGAGTAGTTTCCTCAGAATATTTTCTGGCATGTCAAGAGGAGTACAGGCTGGATCACGATACACTCTGTCGGCTATCATTCCGATTGTCTCGTCCACAGGTACGTTGGTAAACAGCGATTCTACGTCCAACGAGGCTCTTATCCCTGTGGCCCGTGTGCCCCACAGTAAGTCAACAAATTCCTTTGGAGACTTCAGGCTGAAGGCGCAAGGAACATAAGGAGTCAGCAGGCCGTTGAGTCGCTTCGCCAGTCTGTACGTGGGTGTGGGTATCTGGCTAATGATTGGCCGAAGTGGGTTTCCAGGCTTGTGCGTCTTGACATTTCCATACGCATATCCAGGTTTATATTCCCCAATGATCTTTGGCAGGTGGAGTCCGGATTTCTTGGCGTTCACAGTTTCGATCAGTTTGTTGACCTTTGCTTTTAATTCGGCTGTAGTGTCCTTCGTTACCCTTTGGAACTTAGTTTGGTCAGAGCACCAACACTGCAGATCAGATGCAGTGTTTTGGTAAGAGCACCAACAACCTCCACACTGCAGTGTGGAGGTTTCCACACTGCAGTCTACACTAAGGAAACAAACATAGGAATGTGCCTAAATGCCAACAGCGACTGCCCTGACAGGTACAAGAGGAGTGTTGTTAACGCATATGTCGACCGTGCTCTCAGCCACAGCTCAGAATGGAAGCAAGTCGACGAAGAACTCTGTAGGGTAAGGCAGGTCCTAGTCAATAACGGCTTCTCCAATGGTTTCATCGAAGACATCATAAGAAGGAAAGTGAAAAGCCATGCAACCTCTGAAGAGACAACTAACACAACACCTATACCCCCTATTAGACTATTTTACAGGAACTTCTTTTCCACAGCTCATAAAACGGAGGAAAGGGTCCTGAAAGATATTGTTAATAGAAACGTTATCCCTACATACAAAAATCAGAGGATACAACTGACGATTTACTATAAAACCAGAAAAACGGCCAGCCTTCTCATGAGAAACTCTCCAGACACAAAACAGAACGCTTTAAAAGAGACTAACGTCGTCTATGCCTTCAAATGCCCACTTGGGGACTGTAAGCTCCAAAAAACCCAGTATATAGGCAAGACAACAACATCTCTTTCTAGGCGTTTAACGATGCATAAGCAACAGGGCTCCATTAAGGAACATATAATCTCTTCCCACAACCAAACCATCGCCAGAGAAATCCTAGTAAACAACACAGAAATCATCGATAGATACAGCGATAGCAGGCGGCTTGACGTTTGCGAGGCACTACACATCAAGAAGTCAACACCAGCAATCAACAGCCAATTATTGCACAACTATATTCTACCCACCTCAAGACTCCGCTCCAATATAGAAGCATCAAGAAATATGGACCAATAGGCTTTCTACAAACACTTCTATTCAATACCCATTGTTTGTGTTCTGTCTTGTGTTGATACTTTTAAATACCCTATTAATATCCCCTCTTGTTCTGTCTTGTGTTAATGCCACATCACCCCTCCCACCTCACTCAAATGTAGATATAAAATCGGAGATACGTAAGTTCTAATCAGTTGTGTATTTGTGAACTAAAGTCTTTGAAAATGTAATAAGTTTTACGAAACGCGCCCGTGTCGCGTCAGACTAGAAATAAAAATGAATTTTGGAGAATTGATTTTTGATTTACCTCCAACAGTGAAGCGTAATGTACGAAAGATTGAGAAAATTCGTGTTAGAATTATTAATCTTACTTTTTTCGGTCATATTTCATAATATATGTCTACAGGAAAGACTTCTACCAAAATATACTAATATTAAAGCGCACGACCCAGCAGCAAGGAATCAAGCCTTCACGATAAAATATCGCCAGGATCTGATTCGTGATCAGATATACAAGGCAGAGAATGAAATCAAAGACAACAAAACGCAACTACTTCATGCTACAAACGAGTGGAGAAATAGCAACATCGACCATAGTATCCGTACCCGCATTGAACAACACCTCGACATCCTCACAGACCAACATCACCTCAGCAATTGTCTTGTGTTGATACTTTTAAATACCCTATTAATATCCCCTCTTGTTCTGTCTTGTGTTAATGCCACATCACCCCTCCCACCTCACTCAAATGTAGATATAAAATCGGAGATACGTAAGTTCTAATCAGTTGTGTATTTGTGAACTAAAGTCTTTGAAAATGTAATAAGTTTTACGAAACGCGCCCGTGTCGCGTCAGACTAGAAATAAAAATGAATTTTGGAGAATTGATTTTTGATTTACCTCCAACAGTGAAGCGTAATGTACGAAAGATTGAGAAAATTCGTGTTAGAATTATTAATCTTACTTTTTCGGTCATATTTCATAATATATGTCTACAGGAAAGACTTCTACCAAAATATACTAATATTAAAGCGCACGACCCAGCAGCAAGGAATCAAGCCTTCACGATAAAATATCGCCAGGATCTGATTCGTGATCAGATATACAAGGCAGAGAATGAAATCAAAGACAACAAAACGCAACTACTTCATGCTACAAACGAGTGGAGAAATAGCAACATCGACCATAGTATCCGTACCCGCATTGAACAACACCTCGACATCCTCACAGACCAACATCACCTCAGCACTGAAACAAGGATTATCAAGAAACTAACAACATTATATGGAGGACCCATGGCAATTCCACGACCAAGAGATGGCTTCCTGAACCTTGCAGGAATTAACCTCACTGAGGACCAAGTCACTCTCCTAAATCTGGGCATAAACTGTCATGTTATGTCCAGACCGAGTGAGATGGCCCGGAAAGTAGAGTTGGAAATTCTGTTGGACGACATATTCGACCTCGAGACACAAAAGAAGGTCACTACCAAAGATACCTTACAAGCAGAACTTATTGCAGAAGGAGGAAAGAATCGAGGCAACTACAGAAGCACCATACTGTCCCCCGAGCTTAAAGCGGCAGCTAAAAGCCTTCGTGAGAACAAGGAGATAGTTGTCAGGAGAGGTGACAAGTCGCCAATATATGTCATTCTTAAAAAAGACGAATATCTGGCGAAAATGAACATCATACTCTCTGACCAAACTAAGTTCCAAAGGGTAACGAAGGACATTACAGCCGAATTAAAAGCAAAGGTCAACAAACTGATCGAAACTGTGAACGCCAAGAAATCCGGAATCCACCTGCCAAAGATCATTGGGGAATATAAACCTGGATATGCGTATGGAAATGTCAAGACGCACAAGCCTGGAAACCCACTTCGGCCAATCATTAGCCAGATACCCACACCCACGTACAAACTGGCGAAGCGACTCAACGGCCTGCTGACTCCTTATGTTTCTTGCGCCTTCAGCCTGAAGTCTCCAAAGGAATTTGTTGACTTACTGCGGGGCACACGGGCCACAGGGATAAGAGCCTCGTTGGACGTAGAATCGCTGTTTACCAACGTACCTGTGGACGAGACAATCGGAATGATAGCCGACAGAGTGTATCGTGATCCAGCCTGTACTCCTCTTGACATGCCAGAAAATATTCTGAGGAAACTACTCCAAGCTTGTACTAAAGAGGCACCCTTTTTGAGCCCGGATGGGCACATGTATAAGCAAGTAGATGGGGTCGCCATGGGTTCTCCCCTAGGTGTCCTGTTTGCAAACTTCTACATGGGTACCATCGAGCAAAAAGTCTTAGTCGACATGAACTTGAAACCGGCCATATACTGCAGGTATGTTGACAACATTTTTACACAGGTACCTGATGTCAGACATCTGCAGGAGCTGAAGGAGGCATTTGAGCAGAGTTCCGTGCTGTGTTTCACTTACGAGATGGAAAAGGATGGGAAGCTGCCCTTTCTAGATGTAACAGTCATGGAAAAGGGCGGAGGTTTCCACACTGCAGTCTACACTAAGGAAACAAACATAGGAATGTGCCTAAATGCCAACAGCGACTGCCCTGACAGGTACAAGAGGAGTGTTGTTAACGCATATGTCGACCGTGCTCTCAGCCACAGCTCAGAATGGAAGCAAGTCGACGAAGAACTCTGTAGGGTAAGGCAGGTCCTAGTCAATAACGGCTTCTCCAATGGTTTCATCGAAGACATCATAAGAAGGAAAGTGAAAAGCCATGCAACCTCTGAAGAGAACTAACACAACACCTATACCCCCTATTAGACTATTTTACAGGAACTTCTTTTCCACAGCTCATAAAACAGAGGAAAGGGTCCTGAAAGATATTGTTAATAGAAACGTTATCCCTACAGACAAAAATCAGAGGATACAACTAACGATTTACTATAAAACCAGAAAAACGGCCAGCCTTCTCATGAGAAACTCTCCAGACACAAAACAGAACGCTTTAAAAGAGACTAACGTCGTCTATGCCTTCAAATGCCCACTTGGGGACTGTAAGCTCCAAAAAACCCAGTATATAGGCAAGACAACAACATCTCTTTCTAGGCGTTTAACGATGCATAAGCAACAGGGCTCCATTAAGGAACATATAATCTCTTCCCACAACCAAACCATCGCCAGAGAAATCCTAGTAAACAACACAGAAATCATCGATAGATACAGCGATAGCAGGCGGCTTGACGTTTGCGAGGCACTACACATCAAGAAGTCAACACCAGCAATCAACAGCCAATTATTGCACAACTATATTCTACCCACCTCAAGACTCCGCTCCAATATAGAAGCATCAAGAAATATGGACCAATAGGCTTTCTACAAACACTTCTATTCAATACCCATTGTTTGTGTTCTGTCTTGTGTTGATACTTTTAATACCCTATTAATATCCCCTCTTGTTCTGTCTTGTGTTAATGCCACATCACCCCTCCCACCTCACTCAAATGTAGATATAAAATCCGAGATACGTAAGTTCTAATCAGTTGTGTATTTGTGAACTAAAGTCTTTGAAAATGTAATAAGTTTTACGAAACGCGCCCGTGTCGCGTCAGACTAGAAATAAAAATGAATTTTGGAGAATTGATTTTTGATTTACCTCCAACAGTGAAGCGTAATGTACGAAAGATTGAGAAAATTCGTGTTAGAATTATTAATCTTACTTTTTCGGTCGTATTTAATAATATATGTCTACAGGAAAGACTGCTACCAAAATATACTACTATATATATATATATATATATATATATATATATATATATATATATATATATATATATATATATATATATATATATATATATATATATATATATATATATGTCGTACCTAATAGCCAGAACGCACTTTTCAGCCTACTATTCAAGGCCCGATTTGCCTAATAAGCCAAGTTTTCATGAATTAATGTTTTTTCGTCTACCTAACCTACCTAACCTAACCTAACCTAGCTTTTTTGGCTACCTAACCTAACCTTACCTATAAATATAGGTTAGGTTAGGTTAGGTAGGGTTGGTTAGGTTCGGTCATATATCTACGTTAATTTTAACTCCAATAAAAAAAAATTGACCTCATACATAGAGAAAAGGGTTGCTTTATCATTTCATAAGAAAAAAACTATAGTAAATATATTAATTCAGGAAAACTTGGCTTATTAGGCAAATCGGGCCTTGAATAGTAGGCTGAGAAGTGAGTTCTGGCTACTAGGTACGACATATATATATATATATATATATATATATATATATATATATATATATATATATATATATATATATATATATATATATAGCTAGTACCTAGTAGCCAGAACGTACTTCTCAGCCTACTATGCAAGGCCTAATTTGCCTAATAAGCCAAGTTTTCATGAAGTAATTGTTTTTCGACTACCTAACCTAACCTAACCTAACTTTTTCGGCTACCTAACCTAACCTAACCTATAGAGATAGGTTAGGTTAGGTTAGGTAGGGTTGGTTAGGTTCGGTCATATATCTACGTTAATTTTAACTCCAATAAAAAAATTGACTTCATACATAATGAAATGGGTAGCTTTATCATTTGATAAGAATAAAAATAGAGAAAATATATTAATTCAGGAAAACTTGGCTTATTAGGCAAATCGGGCCTTGCATAGTAGGCTGAGAAGTGCGTTCTGGCTACTAGGTACGACATATATATGTATATATATATATATATATATATATATATATATATATATATATATATATATATATATATATATATACATATTAACTTTCTTTACAGTCTTTCTATTAACCCTTACATTTGTTATCAATAAATCCTTCCCTTACACGAATAAATTAATCTACACGCACTGAAGTTTAAATTTGAAGAGAATTGTATTGCCATTCCTTTCCACTTAAGAGTTTGTCCCTCAGAAGAATGTGTGATTTACGAATACAGTTTTAGCAAAATTTTCTTCTCGGGAAGTCGTTTGTCACTTGGTGTCGTTCAATTTTTGAATAGAATTTTTTTATATATACATCGACATTAATAAATGTTTTTATGATTGTAAGACTTGAGGAATTTTTTTTTATCTCATGTTACCAATGTCGCTTTCTTATCCAAAGGAGAATATTATGCAAATCAAGATTTTGAAAAAGGGAAAGGAATTTCTCACTTTCTCTCTCTCTCTCTCTCTCTCTCTCTCTCTCTCTCTCTCTCTCTCTCTCTCTCTCTCTCTCTCTCTCTCTCTCTCTCTCTCTCTCTCTCTCTCTCTCTCTCTCTCTCTTCCTACCACTTGTGTCCATAAGACAATGTCAAAGTAAGGAATAAATATGTGTATATGAGTGCGTAGCTCCGAACCTCAGGTATTTGCTGATGACTGCACTGTAACTTTAACATATGTAAAGATGAAATATCAACTGCTACGAAACTAATTAATTACCAATTTCAGCAATATCTATTTGAAGAAGGCGATGACAAGTCCCCAAGTCCCATTAGAGAGAGAGAGAGAGAGAGAGAGAGAGAGAGAGAGAGAGAGAGAGAGAGAGAGAGAGAGAGAGAGAGAGAGAGAGAGAGAGAGAGAGAGAGAGAGAGAGAGAGAGAGAGAGAGAGAGAGAGAGAGAGAGAGAGAGAGAGAGAGAGAGACAGAGGGACAGAGATAGAATGAAGTGAAGTGGAGAGAAAAATATTTTAGCTAATTATAATTAATATCAGATGATTATATAAAAAAATATTATTTTCATTAAGGAGATGGATGCGAAACTAGTGACTACTATTAATTACGTCGAAGCTCTAACAAGGTGGTTGAGCATGTAACAAGGGAATGGGGGAGAGGGAAAGCTGTTAGCATAATTGTAACAGCCTCCCTCCCTGGTTTCTTTTTTTCTTTGGCCGGCACGCAATTATGTTGTTAGTGTTGTGCGACAGTAATTAAAACGTTGGGGTGGCAGCTACGTCACCGTGCTAGTTAGCCTTTAATTACCACTACTCGGCTTGCGCACATGCTTGTATTATTACATAGGAACGCATACATGCATTTCCTAACATACGAACTTAGGAACACATGCCTTCTGAGCGTTTTGGGCAATCCAACGCCCATTCTTCAGTATGCTGCCACGGCATAGACCCTACCTAAATCAATATTAAATAAAAGTATACACGAGCAAAACTATTTTTTAACAGCATTTTCTTTACCTTATATAATTCTGACATAAGTCCGCTCATTGACAGTTGTCTCCAACTCGCGTAATTCGCTACTACTGAATCGTATTTCTAGGGATGCTAATCTATGTAAATAAAAATGGATATGTTCGTTTGTTCAAAATCGCTAATCTCCAAAAGTTCTTTACCTATTGCTTTGAAATTTTCACACAACGTTCCATTCGCATCCGGGCAGGTTTTTATATACATACTATATAGATGTCACGTCTGTGACGGTAACAAAAACATGCTTTTTCTGAAAAACTGTGTTTTTCATGTGAGGGAAATCTTCAAAACCTCTTTACCGATTGCTTTGAAATTTTGACACAACGTTGTATTCGAATAGGCGCGTCTTTTTAAATATCTACTATATACATGCCTCACCTATGGCAGGAAAAAACATGCTTTTTTAAAAAAACAGCGCCATCTGTTGGACGTAAGAGTACCACACGCTGTAATCTCCGAAAGTTCTTCACCAATTGCTTTGAAATATTGACACAACATTGCATTGGAATAGGTGCATCTTTTTATATACCTACTCTATAGATACCACCCCTGTGACAGGTAAAAACATGCGTTTTTTAAAAACAGCGCCATCTGTTGCACATAGTAGCAAAATGAATGCTATACTAAATATGTCATGAATTTAATTTCAATGTTTCGGATTGCATTGGTAAATTGAATTTTCATAGATTTCAATTTATTTAATTTTTTATTGAATTATTTTGTGTGACATTGTGTTGGAATTGAGCTGTGTTGTTTACCATACCTTTCATTTCGTAAGTATAAGTATAGATGGCACACCTGTGACAGGAATAGCTGTTTTTTTCTTGGAAAACAGCGCCATCTGTTGCATGTAAGAGCAACACACACGCTATACTAAATATGTTACAATTCCATTTCAATGTTTCTGATTGCATTGATCAATTGAATTTTCATAAATTTTTATTTATATTCATATTGATTTAATTATTTTGTGTGAACTACGTTGGAATTGAGCTGTGCTGTTACCATATCGTTCATTTCGTGAGTATAGTTCATTTTTTCATATTTTAATTTAATTTTTTAACTGTTTTTCTTATATTTCAGTGATGGGAACATCAGATCACTTGATGTTCCCAATTTTCTGATGGGAACATCAGATCATTTGGAAAGGCATCGGACGAGGGAATGGGGAATGGTGGGGAGGACGAGGGGACGGAAGTGAGAGATGGTGGGGAGGACGAGGGGACGGAAGTGAGAGATGGTGGGGAGGACGAGGGGACAAGGGAGGGGGGGGGGTAATGGTGGTGATGGACTATGAGACGGGGGGGTGTTTGGGATTGTGGGGACGAGGGGATGGGGAAATGGAGAATGGTGGGTAGGACAAAGGGACAGGGGGAGTGGTTGGAAGGAAGAGGGGATGGTGGAGTGGGGAATAGGGGGAGGATGAGGGGACGGTGGAGTGGGGAATAGTTAGGAGGCCAAGGAGAAGGGTGAGGGGGAATGGTAGGGAGAACTGGGAGACAGGGAAGGTTGCTGTGGCACCGCAACGCACATGCGTTGCTGAGCCACAGTAACGCGTGGCCGGGTACTGCTAGTTATTAATACTAGTTTTCCCCCAAAGAACTCGAGTGCTTCAGTGCATTAAAACTCCCCCATTTTAATGGGGGCATCATCCTCCCCTCTTGTTTCATCATACCCACAACAGTTTCTATATTTTTCAACAACAACACAGCTACAATACTACTCGTACTCTACAAGCACAACAACATTTGGCATTCCAGGCCCCATCTGACTTAGCCGCTTTATCACGTCACAGTCAGATGCTGCATTACCATCCTCAACGACCCTTTCAAGAAAAACCTTAGCAGCGGCTTCAACAAAGAGTTCAATTGTTAAATCGGAGGAAGCACAGGGGATCAGGCTAGGCAGACACCTGTCTTCAGAGCTAAGCTTTGCTCCAACGACAATTTCACGTGGAATATTGCTGAAAAATATCGTCGAATTTTATCAAGTGTAAGAAGGAGAGGGAATCAGAACACCTGTTGAAGTGCAAATTGTTTAGATAAACGGGCTCAAATTATTACAGAATCGAAACAGACCACGAAATATTCAGATCTGGTGTGCATTCTTATACATCAGCTTCCCCAGCTACCCACTTTCAATTACCTGTAGTCGGATTTAAGTCCTAACAACCACAATAGATCTATATACTACTATATTATCTGCTATGAAGGCACACGCCATACAGAGCCGCCTTTTCAAACAATGTGCAAACACGAGGAACGAATCCATTAGATAATGCATAAATACATCCCAGCCTTCATCACCAGTGTTAGTGATGAACTGTGATATCCCTGCACAGTCTTGAAAATACTCAATTTCCTTACAAGAACCTTGAGTTGGAAACATTCCCAGACGACACAATTTCTGTGAAATTTGCTATGATTACCAGCTATTCATAATGCACGTGTCGTGTCAAGTCGGGTTACGGAGTAGAGCTACAGCTTGCATCAATAAATCTGTTCAAGCCCAACCTATTGGTGCCTATACATCCATGTCGATTTATTTGGAAATTATGTTTTCAAATTATGTATAAATCTCAGAACCTCCTTACTAGTGTGCACATTTTACGAACCTCAGTTGCAGGGTATTCATATTCACTAAAATAATTTCCTGATGGACAAGTTTGACTCCCTACTAACTCAACAAGTGTTAGCACATTATGATTGTGGATAGTCTCAAAAACTATTTCAAGCAGAAATCTTTTGATGCGTTTTATTTATGGACCATTTTTTACCATCGCAGCACATAACCTCCAAGCATAGTTAATTGTAGACTTTTAGGATATCTTGGCTGCTCACATTATTTGGCTCTGTTTACTACACTGGCTATCAAACAGAACGAGGTGAAAAATGGACTCACACATCATGGTCTGAGACGTAGGAAACTGACATCCGCTTTGCTCAGAGCTAGGAGCAACTGAGTGGAATTCCTTGCTCAAGAGTGTCGTTAAAAAATGTAAATGCTCTCACTAATCACATACTGGATTTCCAGCTCAAGTACATTCCTACCTTTCGGTATGTGACTAACAGCCGATAAAATAAAAGGGGTTTTAGGCTATCCTCCTGTTCACAAAAAGAACATTCACAGATTAGCTTGTCGTTTAATGAAAAAGCTGAAAGGTGAACTATCTACAGAATGGAATCAGAAACACGACAAAAACTTGACACCTGATGAATTAAATCCAACGTCTGGCGGTCTTAAGTTAATGACCGTCAGGGATATTCATCCGAGTACATAATCCCGGTACTATATAAATATGGTGGAACTTATCCTAGGAGATAAGTAATCCGTGGTTAATTGCATTTTCTATTATCAGTCTTTCCAACATACCTTTCGTGTGTCTATATCTGTCTGTCTGTTTTTCTCTGTCTTTCTCTCCTCTCTCTTTTCTCTTTATTTTCCCATTTTTTCTCCCTCTGTCCCTTTCTTTTATATGTTTTTCTCTTCTCTTAATACAAAGTTTTCATGATCTGCTTTCGCAAGTAAATGCATTTTTGAACGTCATCTTGCATTAATTAAAGGAATCAGAGAAAGGTAACAATTTATACTCTTTGAAATGCTAGAGAAATAATTTCCAGAGCTACTGACCACACACCAGCCGTCCGGTGTTGGGGTAAATTCAGTCAGAAATATGTAAAAAAAAGTTTGTTCAATGAGCGAGGTGGAGTTGGCACAATCATCCAAGTTGGTGCATCATGCCTTACGTGGAGGGTGGGAGTCACTCCTCGTAGCTCCTTCTTACTGGCCATGGTAACTACTCTCACCATCAGGGCCACACATGGTAACTCTTCCCTACTGACCATGGTATCTACTCTCACCATCAGGGCCACACATGGTACCTCTTCCCTACTGACCATGGTATCTAATCTCACCATCAGGGCCACACATGGTACCTCTTCCCTACTGACCATGGTATCGAATCTCACCATCAGGGCCACACATGGTAACTTTTCCCTACTGACCATGGTATCTAATCTCACCATCAGGGCCACACATGGTATCTATTCCCACCATCAGGGCCACACATGGTATCTACTCTCATTATCAGGGCCAAACATATGGTAACTACTCTCACCATCAGGGGGCACAAATGGTAACTTTTCACTACTAGCCATCAATACTGCTGCCATAGCCCTGAGGGCCACACATGGTACATTTCAGCACTGCTGCCATAGCCCTGAGGGCCACACAAGGCACACTTCAATACTGCTGCCATAGCCCTGAGGGCCACACATGGTACATTTCAGCACTGCTGCCATAGCCCTGAGGGCCACACAAGGCACACTTCAATACTGCTGCCATAGCCCTGAGGGCCACACATGGTACACTTCAGTACTGCTGCCATAGCCCTGAGGGCCACACATGGTACACTTCAATACTGCTGCCATAGCCCTGAGGGCCACACATGGTACACGTCAGTACTGCTGCCATAGCCCTGAGGGCCACACATGGTACACTTCAGTACTACTGCCATAGCCCTGAGGGCCACACATGGTACACTTCAATACTGCTGCCATAGCCCTGAGGGCCACACATGGTACACTTCAATACTGCTGCCATAGCCCTGAGGGCCACACATGGTACACTTCAACACTGCTGCCATAGCCCTGAGCGCCACACAGCGTATACTTCAATACTGCTGCCATAGCCCTGAGGGTCACACATGGTACACTTCAACACTGCTGCCATAGCCCTGAGGGTCACACATGGTACACTTCAACACTGCTGCCATAGCCCTGAGGGCCACACAGGGTACACTTCAGTACTGCTGCCATAGCCCTGAGGGCCACACATGGTACACTTCAGTACTGCTGCCATAGCCCTGAGGGCCACACATTGTACACCTCAGTACTGTTGCCATAGCCCTGAGGGCCACACATGGTACACTTCAATACTGCTGCCATAGCCCTTAGGGCCACACATGGTAAACTTCAATACTGCTGCCATAGCCCTGAGGGCCACACATGGTACACTTCAGTACTACTGCCATAGCCCTGAGGGCCACACATGGTACACTTCAATACTGCTGCCATAGCCCTCAGGGCCACACATGGTACATTTCAGCACTGCTGCCATAGCCCTGAGGGCCACACAAGGCACACTTCAATACTGCTGCCATAGCCCTGAGGGCCACACATGATACACTTCAGTACTGCTGCCATAGCAAAGAGGGCCACACAAGGGTACACTTCAGTACTGCTGCCATAGCCCTGAGGGCCACACATGGTACACTTCAGTACTGCTGCCATAGCCCTGAGGGCCACACATGGTACACTTCAATACTGCTGCCATAGCCCTGAGGGCCACACATGTTACACGTCAGTACTGCTGCCATAGCCCTGAGGGCCACACATGGTACACTTCAGTACTACTGCCATAGCCCTGAGGGCCACACATGGTACACTTCAATACTGCTGCCATAGCCCTGAGGGCCACACATGGTACACTTCAACACTGCTGCCATAGCCCTGAGGGCCACACATGGCACACTTCAACACTGCTGCCATAGCCCTGAGCGCCACACAGCGTATACTTCAATACTGCTGCCATAGCCCTGAGGGTCACACATGGTACACTTCAACACTGCTGCCATAGCCCTGAGGGTCACACATGGTACACTTCAACACTGCTGCCATAGCCCTGAGGGCCACACATGGTACACTTCAGTACTGCTGCCATAGCCCTGAGGGCCACACATGGTACACTTCAGTACTGCTGCCATAGCCCTGAGGGCCACACATTGTACACCTCAGTACTGTTGCCATAGCCCTGAGGGCCACACATGGTACACTTCAATACTGCTGCCATAGCTCTAAGGGCCACACATGGTAAACTTCAATACTGCTGCCATAGCCCTGAGGGCCACACATGGTACACTTCAGTACTACTGTCATAGCCCTGAGGGCCACACAAGGTACACTTCAGTACTGCTGCCATAGCCCTGAGGGCCACACAGGGTACACTTCAGTACTGCTGCCATAGCCCTGAGGGCCACACAAGGTACATTTCAGTAATGCTGCCATAGCCCTGAGGGCCACAAAAGGTACACATCAGTACTGCTGCCATAGCCCTGAGGGGCACACAAGGTTCACTTCAGTACTGTTGTCATAGCTCTGAGGGCCACAAAAGGTACTCTTCAGTACTGCTGCCATAGCCCTGAAGACCACACATGGTACACTTCAGTACTGCTGCCATAGCCCTGAGGGCCACACATGGTACACTTCAGTACTGCTGCCATAGCCCCGTGGGCCACACAAGGTACACTTCAGTACTGCTGCCATAGCCCTGAGGGCCACACATGGTACACTTCAGTACTGCTGCCATAGCCCTGAGGGCCACACAAGGTACACTTCAGTACTGCTGCCATAGCCCTGAGGGCCACACATGGTACACTACAGTACTGCTGCCATAGCCCTGAGGGCCACACATGGTACACTTCAGTACTGCTGCCATAGCCCTGAGGGCCACACAAGGTACACTTCAGTACTGCTGCCATAGCCCTGAGGGCCACACAGGGTACACTTCAGTACTGCTGCCATAGCCTTGAGAGCCACACATGGTAAACTTCAATACTGCTGCCATAGCCCTGAGGGCCACACAAGGTACACTTCAGTACTGCTGCCATAGCCTTGAGAGCCACACATGGTAAACTTCAATACTGCTGCCATAGTCCTGAGGGCCACACAAGGTACACTTCAATACTGCTGCCATAGCCCTGAGGGCCACACATGGTACACTTCAGTACTACTGCCATAGCCCTGAGGGCCACACATGGTACACTTCAATACTGCTGCCATAGCCCTCAGGGCCACACATGGTACATTTCAGCACTGCTGCCATAGCCCTGAGGGCCACACAAGGCACACTTCAATACTGCTGCCATAGCCCTGAGGGCCACACATGATACACTTCAGTACTGCTGCCATAGCAAAGAGGGCCACACAAGGGTACACTTCAGTACTGCTGCCATAGCCCTGAGGGCCACACATGGTACACTTCAGTACTGCTGCCATAGCCCTGAGGGCCACACATGGTACACTTCAATACTGCTGCCATAGCCCTGAGGGCCACACATGTTACACGTCAGTACTGCTGCCATAGCCCTGAGGGCCACACATGGTACACTTCAGTACTACTGCCATAGCCCTGAGGGCCACACATGGTACACTTCAATACTGCTGCCATAGCCCTGAGGGCCACACATGGTACACTTCAACACTGCTGCCATAGCCCTGAGGGCCACACATGGCACACTTCAACACTGCTGCCATAGCCCTGAGCGCCACACAGCGTATACTTCAATACTGCTGCCATAGCCCTGAGGGTCACACATGGTACACTTCAACACTGCTGCCATAGCCCTGAGGGTCACACATGGTACACTTCAACACTGCTGCCATAGCCCTGAGGGCCACACATGGTACACTTCAGTACTGCTGCCATAGCCCTGAGGGCCACACATGGTACACTTCAGTACTGCTGCCATAGCCCTGAGGGCCACACATTGTACACCTCAGTACTGTTGCCATAGCCCTGAGGGCCACACATGGTACACTTCAATACTGCTGCCATAGCTCTAAGGGCCACACATGGTAAACTTCAATACTGCTGCCATAGCCCTGAGGGCCACACATGGTACACTTCAGTACTACTGTCATAGCCCTGAGGGCCACACAAGGTACACTTCAGTACTGCTGCCATAGCCCTGAGGGCCACACAGGGTACACTTCAGTACTGCTGCCATAGCCCTGAGGGCCACACAAGGTACATTTCAGTACTGCTGCCATAGCCCTGAGGGCCACAAAAGGTACACATCAGTACTGCTGCCATAGCCCTGAGGGGCACACAAGGTTCACTTCAGTACTGTTGTCATAGCTCTGAGGGCCACAAAAGGTACTCTTCAGTACTGCTGCCATAGCCCTGAAGACCACACATGGTACACTTCAGTACTGCTGCCATAGCCCTGAGGGCCACACATGGTACACTTCAGTACTGCTGCCATAGCCCTGTGGGCCACACAAGGTACACTTCAGTACTGCTGCCATAGCCCTGAGGGCCACACATGGTACACTTCAGTACTGCTGCCATAGCCCTGAGGGCCACACAAGACACACTTCAGTACTGCTGCCATAGCCCTGAGGGCCACACATGGTACACTACAGTACTGCTGCCATAGCCCTGAGGGCCACACATGGTACACTTCAGTACTGCTGCCATAGCCCTGAGGGCCACACAAGGTACACTTCAGTACTGCTGCCATAGCCCTGAGGGCCACACAGGGTACACTTCAGTACTGCTGCCATAGCCTTGAGAGCCACACATGGTAAACTTCAATACTGCTGCCATAGCCCTGAGGGCCACACAAGGTACACTTCAGTACTGCTGCCATAGCCTTGAGAGCCACACATGGTAAACTTCAATACTGCTGCCATAGTCCTGAGGGCCACACAAGGTACACTTCAATACTGCTGCCATAGCCCTGAGGGCCACACAAGGTACACTTCAGTACTGCTGCCATAGCCCTGAGGGCCACACATGGTACACTTCAGTACTGCTGTCATAGCCCTGAGGGCCACACATGGTACACTTCAGTACTGCTGCCATAGCCCTGAGGGCCACACATGGTACACTTCAAACTGCTGCCATAGCCCTAAAGGCCACACAAGGTACACTTCAGTACTGCTGCCATAGCCCTGAGGGCCACACATGGTACACTACAGTACTGATGCCATAGCCCGGAGGGCCACACATGGTACACTTCAGTACTGCTGCCATAGCCCTGAGGGCCCTACAAGGAACACTTCAGTACTGCTGCCATAGCCCTGAGGGCCACACATGGTACACTTCAGTAATGCTGCCATAGCCCTGAGGGCCACACAAGGTACACTTCAGTACTGCTGCCATAGCCCTGAGGGCCACACAAGGTACACTTCAGTACTGCTGCCATAGCCCTGAGGGCCACAATAGGTACACTTCAGTACTGTTGCCATAGCCCTGAGGGCCAAACACAAGGTACACTTCAGTACTGTTGCCATAGCTCTGAGGGCCACAAAAGGTACACTTCAGTACTGCTGCCATAGCCCTGAAGACCACACATGGTACACTTCAGTACTGCTGCCATAGCCCTGAGGGCCACAAATGATACACTTCAATACTGCTGCCATAGCCCTGAGGGCCACACATGGTACACTTCAACACTGCTGCCATAGCCCTGAGGGTCACACATGGTACACTTCAGTAATGCTGCCATAGCCCTTAAGGCCACACATGGTACACTTCAAACTGCTGCCATAGCCCTGAGGGCCACACATGGTACACTTCAATACTGCTGCCATAGCCCTAAGGGCCACACATGGTACACTTCAGTACTGCTACCATAGCCCTGGGGGCCACACATGTAAACTTCAAACTGCTGCCGTGGCCCTGAGGGTCACACATGGTAAACTTCAATACTGCTGCCATAGCCCTGAGGGCCACACATGGTACACTTCAATACTGCTGCCATAGCCCTGAGGGCCACACAAGGTACACTTCAATACTGCTGCCATAGCCCAAAGGGCCACACATGGTACACTTCAAACTGATGCCATAGCCCTGAGGGCCACACAAGGTACACTTCAATTCTGCTGTCATAGCCCTCAGGGCCACACATGATACACTTCAATACTGCTGCCATAGCCCTGAGGGTCACACATAGTACACTTCAGTACTGCTGCCATAGCCCTGAGGGCCACACATGGTACACTTCAAACTGCTGCCATAGCCCTAAGGGCCACACAAGGTACACTTCAGTACTGCTGCCATAGCCCTGAGGGCCACACATGGTACACTACAGTACTGCTGCCATAGCCCTGAGGGCCACACATGGTACACTTCAGTACTGCTGCCATAGCCCTGAGGGCCACACAAGGTACACTTCAGTACTGCTGCCATAGCCCTGAGGGCCACACATGGTACACTTCCGTACTGCTGCCATAGTCCTGAGGGCCACACAAGGTACACTTCAGTACTGCTGCCATAGCCCTGAGGGCCACACATGGTACACTACAGTACTGCTGCCATAGCCCTGAGGGCCACACATGGTACACTTCAGTACTGCTGCCATAGCCCTGAGGGCCACACAAGGTACACTTCAATACTGCTGCCATAGCCCTGAGGGCCACACAGGGTACACTTCAGTACTGCTGCCATAGCCTTGAGAGCCACACATGGTAAACTTCAATACTGCTGCCATAGCCCTGAGGGCCACACAAGGTACACTTCAGTACTGCTGCCATAGCCCTGAGGGCCACACAAGGTACACTTCAGTACTGCTGCCATAGCCCTGAGGGCCACACAGGGTACACTTCAGTACTGCTGCCATAGCCCTGAAGGCCACACAATGTACACTTCAGTACTGCTGTCATAGCCCTGAGGGCCACACATGGCACACTTCAACACTGCTGCCATAGCCCTGAGGGCCACACAAGGTACACTTCAGTACTGCTGCCATAGCCTTGAGAGCCACACAAGGTACACTTCAATACTGCTGCCATAGCCCTGAGGACCACACAAGGTACACTTCAATACTGCTACCATAGCCCTGAGGGCCACACATGGTACACTTCAATACTGCTGCCATAGCCTTGAGAGCCACACAAGGTACACTTCAGTACTGCTGCCATAGCCCTGAGGGCCACACATGGTACACATCAGTACTGCTGCCATAGCCCTGAGGGCCACACAAGGTACACTTCAGTGCTGCTGCCATAGCCTTGAGAGCCACACATGGTAAACTTCAATACTGCTGCCATAGCCCTGAGGGCCACACAAGGTACACTTCAGTACTGCTGCCATAGCCCTGAGGGCCACACAAGGTACACTTCAGTACTACTGCCATAGCCCTGAGGGCCACACAGGGTACACTTCAGTACTGCTGCCATAGCCCTGAGGGCCACACAGGGTACACTTCAGTACTGCTGCCATAGCCCTAAGGGCCACACATGGTACACTTCAGTACTGCTGCCATAGCCCTGAGGGCCACACAGGGTACACTTCAGTACTGCTGCCATAGCCCTGAGGCCCACACATGGTCCCGTCAGGGGATGCCTGACAGCTGAGTGGACAGCTTAGACAATTCCTAAGTTTCCAGGTTCGATCTCCAGGGGAAGCGGAAACAAATGGGCAAAGTTTCTTTCACCCTGATGGCTCTGTTCACCTAGCAGTAAATGGGTATCTGGGACTTAGACAGCTGCTGCAGGCCGCTTCCTAAGGATGTATAACAAAAAGCAGGCCTGGTCGAGGACTTGGCCGCGGGGACACTAACCTCGAAATCATCTCAAGATAACCTCAAGATGGTACCTTTCGTATGGTTACCTTGCGATGATTTCGGAGCTCAACGTGCCCGCGGCTCGGTCCTCGACCAGGCCTCTTGGTATGCTATAGTAATGGTATTGTAATATCTACACATGAGGGGCCACACTTGATAGCTATTCAACATGTTCAAGCTAATCATTACTGGCCATGGTAACAGCACTCTTCAAGACACACACTTTGTAGCTCTTCATTGTTTGCTGTGAGGGCCTAACATGGTAGCTCCTAATTACTGTTGATGGAAACTACTCTCTCTAATGAATACTATCTTGACCAATTATGTTTTCCCCCATAATGGGTGATATCTTTTTTTTTTTTTTTTTTTTTTTTTTTTTTTTTTTTTGAGATATATACAAGAGTTGTTACATTCTTGTACAGCCACTAGTACGCGTAGCGTTTCGGGCAGGTCCTTAATCCTATGGTCCCTGGAATACGATCCCCTGCCGCGAAGAATCGTTTTTTCATCCAAGTACACATTTTACTGTTGCGTTAAACAGAGGCTCCAGTTAAGGAATTGCGCCCAGTAAATCCTCTCCGGCCAGGATACGAACCCATGACATAGCGCTCGCGGAACGCCAGGCGAGTGTCTTACCACTACACCACGGAGACTAATCTGGACCAATCTGGACCAGTATGGCCATTATTGGTGTCATAGTGGCCATAAAATAGGCCAACGCGTGCGAATCTTAGTGTTTTCTCCGAGGCGTGGCCAAGAAAATAGACGTTATTGTATTTGTTGATTAAAACTTATGGTCAGGACCAACTGATGTGCCCCAAGATAAAGTTACGTGTGGCTCTGTACCTCTCTACTGGGTCTCTCTGGTTATGTTGTAAGCATCAATGCATTTATTTAAACTGATAAACATCATCAACTTAAATAAAGTCGATCTGTTTCTTAGAAAGATCTATGTGATGAAAGTCAGAGTATTTCGCACAGTGATGGTAAGTTTTAGGCATGTGTGAATCAATGTAAAACTTTCTTGGCGTTTATGTATATATATTTTTTTTAGATATTTCCTCGTTCAATTGAAAGAGTCCGCCATTGTGTTTACTTTTACCATATCCAGAGAGCACACACCTTCACGGTAAAAGAGGGCACAAACAGAATCTAATGTAGTAAAGAGAATCACTTTCCCCTTGCATTTAAATCAAATTTCAACTATTACTCTCGCTATATACAATCCTGGAAAGGTTCACTTCGTATAGATGTGACTGTCACTGTCTAATTGAGAATAAACCAACTTGGACTGTTTTACAGTGTTCTAAAAACATTTTTTTTCTTGAATTTAAATAGGTTTACAATTGTTTCAGGATGAGGGTTGAATCGGCTGTGATTGGCCGTTCGTGCCCCTAGCATGGTGAACGTACTTTGTCCCCACACTTTATACGTCAAAAAGTAGACGTTGTCGACGAAGGTGTCACAATTCCGTTTAGTTGATGCATATATATACAAGATCAACAATATCGACTTTTCTACGGACTAATGAGTATCGGGCTTAATATATTAGGCATTGCTTTAGGTTTGAACACCACCATCAACAACACTACACATACTACCACCATCATCAACAACACTACATATACTACCACCATCATCAACAACACTTCACATACTACCACCACCACCACCATCAACACTACATATACTACCACCACCACCATCAACAACACTTCACATATTACCACCATCATCAACAACACTACATATACTACCACCACCACCATCAACAACACTTCACATACTACCACCATCATCAACAACACTACACATACTACCACCACCACCATCAACAACACTTCACATACTACCACCATCAACACCAGCACTACACATACTACCACCACCATCAACAACAACACTACACATACTACCACCACCATCAACAACACTACACATACTACCAACGCCACCATCAACAACACTACACATACTACCACCACCATCAACAACACTACACATACTACCACCACCACCATCAACAACACTACATATACTACCACCATCATCAACAACACTACATATACTACCACCACCACCATCAACAACACTACATATACTACCACCATCATCAACAACACTACACATACTACCACCACCACCATCAACAACACTACACATACTACCACCATCATCAACAACACTACATATACTACCACCATCATAAACAACACTACATATACTACCACCATCATCAACAACACTTCACATACTACCACCATCAACACCAGCACTACACATACTACCACCACCATCAACAACAACACTACACATACTACCACCACCATCAACAACACTACACATACTACCACCACCACCATCAACAACACTACACATACTACCACCACCATCAACAACACTACACATACTACCACCACCATCATCAACAACACTTCACATACTACCACCATCAACACCAGCACTACACATACTACCACCACCATCAACAACAACACTACACATACTACCACCACCATCAACAACACTACACATACTACCACCACCATCAACAACACTACACATACTACCACCACCATCAACAACACTACATATACTACCACCACCATCAACAACACTACATATACCACCACCACCATCAACAACACTACACATACTACCACCACCATCAACAACAACACTACACATACTACCACCACCATCAACAACACTACACATGTTGGATATTTCCAACACCGAATACAACATTGTTGAATTCTCATTACTTATTACTAACCATACTAATTATTGTAGTAAGTAAAATTAACAACACGTAGAATTCTCATGTACTAATAATTTCATCTGTGCAGTAGGCTAGAATTCTCACGTCACCTGACGCCAGTATTGCGTCAGATTTCCTTACAATAAATACATTATATCCAATTTGTGTGAGAATTAAATTCGATTCTCCATAATTAAAGCATTCTGTATGACAACTGATTGCAGACGAATTGATCTCTAACTAAAAGCCGAATAGAGCGTTAGAATCATAGCGTCTACCTCGCGATAGAGTTAACGTCACCAATGAATGCCATGGGGAGACATTAATTCCTCTCCCTTATATATTTACTATTCTTAAATTGGTAAATAACAATATTTTGTTCCTCTAAATAATAAACCCGTCCAGTCTTTTACGTTTCAAGCGCAAATGCGAGAAATATTAATGTTCGAGACAATAATTTGTTTTATGAACGCGGGCTCGGCGTGGGTAGAGGGACACCATCCTCAGTACACGTGTAGAGCCGAAGAGAGGCAGACCTGCGCTTACCGTACTCCAACCCGTTCTCGCAAATTCGTAAAGTCAATATTGACTTATTAACTACGTGCATAGGTGATATACTAAACATAATAGATACCCTTAAAAAGATTCATAGAAAACACCGACCTTACCTAACCTTGTTAGTATCTTAAGATAAGCATCTTATTGCTTCGTAATTACAATTATTACTTAACCTATACCTATTATAGGTTAGGTAATAATTGTAATTACGAAGCAATAAGATGCTTATCTTAACATACTAAGTAGGTTAGGTAAGGTCGGTGTTTTCTATGAATCTTTTTAAGGGTATCTATTATGTTAAGTATGTCACCTATGCACATATTTAATAAGTCAATATTGACTTATTCAATTTGCGAGAACGGGTTGCCGTACTCATAAGAAGACGCCATTGCCCAGCAAATAGGGCAGGTGTTATCCATCCTCAGATGAAAGTCGCCACTGTGAGGCGTGAATAACCTTGCAGATAGTATCTTCAGCTAGTGCTGGTGTCAAATAAGGAGCCCTTTGACTTGGTTCCTGACGACACGTGACCAGCCAGCGGAACGCATCACTATTCAGGATAGGCCTAGCCGGAGGCTGAGATGCAAAACACGGCAATCTTAATACTTATACAGTACCCACAGCTAAGTATTCTTTTATGTGATGCATCAGGTAGAAGTTTGATAGTAGCAGGGTGATTGTTCGTTAAGACGCGCGATAACACCTAATAACAGGTGATTAAAATTTGTCACCTGTAAATCTTTATATTCTTGAATATAAATTGAGTAGTTAAATCAGTTGCTACTGAAAATTATTTATCTTGCAGCACGAGAGAAGTATTCCTCATGCTGTCTTCCACATGTTAACCCGATCCACTCGTCAGTGTACCGAGTCTGGAGAATAAGAGGACTTCTATGGCTTTCTAAAGGAATCTCCATTAAGCTAAGATTTATTTCCTTTTACCATTCTATTGCAATTTATTTTGTGCAGAATACTTTGAGATTAATGTGTGGTTTACTGTAACTCATTATTATGCTCATATTTTATATTCCTCTTTATGTTAATGATATCAGTTTCAATATTATCTTATAGGATTAGATTATTATTAATTGAATTATTGAACGAACCACACTAATTCCTGGACGTACTTACCTCCAGTAATAACCCCCCAATGTAGGTGTTTGAGGTTTGTTTCATTTAATAATACAGCCCATTAATTATTATGATCATACTTTCTAGTTTTATCCATAGTTACTGGTTTCATCTAGGAATTATCTAATGATCAGAAATTCTCAGTTTCCCTCTTTACTTTAAAAGCGGGTGGTCCTTCGTAATTTAATTTACTACAATAATATTTAAATAATTAGAATCAAACCCCAAATATCCCACATTATGGTCCTTATCGAACCGGATAGGCATTAAATTTATAATTAAAATATTAACAATTAATAAGTAATCCTTGTGTGATAGAAGCTAGACTAACTATTTAATTAATTGTGTCAACTAACATTGTAACACATCAGTTAGCCTAGATCACACTAACATATTGCTACTTTCACCTCATGTATAAAGTGGCTTTAGTGGGTCATAGCCAATTACCCACAACACCTAGACCTATACCTCACACCGAGGTGAGAATCTTTAGGTCACCAGGAGCAACAGCTCATAACTTTTACAATAATACCACCCTAACACCTGCGTTAGAGTGGCCTCACCATCTAACCATTATATACTTAGGTGGTAATGACATCCACCCCACTCGTCATCCAGCCGAGGTGATCAAACACCTCAAAACCATAATTTCTTCTTTCAAGCTCATCAGTGAATCAGTAGTATTCACATTAGTGGAGCCTCGCCAACCAAGTCAAGATAATCGTTGGGGAGTAACTCCGGAATACTACCTGAGAGCTGCTAAGTACATAAATTTCAGGCTGAAAAAGCGAGTGAGATTGGATGCCACATATATCCAATTTACAGCCAGACCTTACAGACAGAACCTGACCAGAGACGGTGTACATTTGTCAGGGGAATCTAGGTTGCATGTGGTTGACAAGTTAATTAACACCATCAACCATCACAAAAGGCTGTGGCTGGCAAGCCAAACTTAACTGTACATAATTGTTCACCTGTGTGTGCAAGAGCACTCTTATAAAACAAAAAACCCAAAAAATACAGCACAACTATATTTACTTTACTGCACCACAATAATCTTTACCCATGTTATTAGGTAGAATTTAGGCTGAGATTGTGCTGAATTTGGTACAAGCCCAGACTAAATAACTTTATAGTTCTTAGTTAGGAATTATTATGACTAGATCTAAAACTAGTCAGTGTTGTATATATTATATTATTTGTGCTGACCCTTTACAGGGTGGGATTAATTTTTGAGATAACTCTGATTGGAGTGTCTCCATAATATTTCTCTTGTATGCATTATTTTGTGTATTGCTGGATTATTTCCATTAACTCT
Organism: Procambarus clarkii; assembly: GCF_020424385.1. Taxonomy (NCBI): domain Eukaryota; kingdom Metazoa; phylum Arthropoda; class Malacostraca; order Decapoda; family Cambaridae; genus Procambarus; species Procambarus clarkii. The sequence goes on from NW_025567900.1 coordinate 30,906, forward strand.
GATGGTGATAAGGATGAGCTAACCGGACGAGAACTAGTGGTGAAGTTCAGACAGTGCACAAAATATCTAGCTATTTGTTGTTAGGTAGGTAGGTACATTCAACCTGAAGTGAGGTAAAATATAAGGTAGTCATCTTAAATTAGGCTACAATTAATGTTACCTGTTCACTAATGAACAAGTACCCAAGCTTCATTAGTAATACATATACTAACACTGTGAAGTTTGAACCTAAGCTCAACATGGCTACTCCTGAACAATTGAGGAGAACCTACATTGGCCTTAAAGGTCACTTGACCAGATTAATTAATAAGGCTGAGGGCTTAACTAAAGATAATCCCATTGACTCTTATCACTTAGAGTCATCAGTTAGATTGGCTGATCTGAAATTTGATCAAGTCAGATCTGCAGGTCAATCTTACCTTGATCTGCTAAATACTGTAGAAACTGATCCTGAAGAAGCAAGTCAAACTGTAGACGACATCTCCCAATATGAAGAGGAGACTCATGATAAAATTATCAGGCTATTTAAATTAGCCAAACAGTCTGGATCCAATACCAGCAACACTGGGTCTCACTTCAATAATCACTTACCTGAGGTTCGTTTACCTACTCTAGACTTGCCCACCTTTTCAGGATTAGATACAGAAAATTGGGACAATTTTTGGACTTCCTTTGAAGTTCACATCCATAAGAAACAGTCTCTAGACAAAGTTTCTAAATTTTCATACCTACTCAGTCTTCTCACAGGAGAGGCTAAAAAGGTCATACATAACCTTACTCTTAATGAGAGTAATTATGAGGAAGCTATAAAACTCTTGAAGTTGAACTATTGCAACAAAGAGTTAAGTATAGCTACCCTTTATTATCAATTGCTAGATCTGAATGCACCAAACAGTAGACCAGAGTCACTTCAAAGCTTCAGACTAGAAGTAGAGTCTCTAGTAAAGGCCTTAGGTACCAAGGTTAATATACCTAGTTCTGAATGGTCTATCAAGCTATTGTTACAAAGGAAATTACCTCGAAACGTCTTGACAGAGCTCTGCTCACATTATAATACTGAGTTTCTTACTCTCGATCAGATTTTCGAGGGGTTGAGGATCACAGTTAATAGGTTAAAGACTCATGACAAAATTAAACCTGAGTCCAAACCAATTAATACTGATATGTCAGTCAAACCTAAACAGACTCTAAGTAAGTCTAATAAATATAAATCCAAACCTACTCCATCCACCAGGAAAAGAAGTGGAAATGTAGGTACATATTCAGTATCTCCTTCAGAGATAACCAATGACTTGTCTACTAAAGAGACTAAGTCTATTAACCAAAGAAAGTGTCTGTTCTGCAATCAGGAACACACCACTTACCAATGCTCTGCTTATCCTACGTATAATGTTAGAGTTAAAAGGTTACAGGAGTTGCACAAATGCACCAAATGTATGGGTTCTCATGATCCCAAGAAATGTGCAGTACCACTACGTACCTGCAACCGTTGTAACCAAGGTGTACACCACTACGCCTTATGTAGGAAATCTTCTACACCAACCATGACCACTGGAGAGAATTTTACTAATTCTACTGCAGTGCAATATTGTAAAGTACATCACGAAGTGAATGTACTTGCTACCGAGTCAGGCAATAATACTACCTTGCCTACTGCTCAACTTAAATTAATAAACCGAAGATCTAGAATTAACACTAGGGGTCTTTTTGACCAAGGTTCACAAAAAACCTTCATTACCCAACAGTTGGTAGATGAGTTAAATTTAAAACCTACCAAAAGTGTAAAGTTAAACATTTCTGGTTTCCTGTCAAATAGTGGACCGCGTGACTACAAGGTAGTTAAATTACTAGTTAGATTAGGATCCTCTACTAGCCCAATCCATGCGGTGGTAGTGGATAAGATTCCTACGGACCTGCAGGTCACAGGATTAGCTCGCACTGCGAGACTCCTTAAGCGAAACCGCATGAGGCTAGCGGATCATAAAATAAATTCCGATTGCCTCACAGATATTGGAATATTAATAGGCGCGGATCATTATTACAAGTTTATCACTGGATGCACTAGGCAACATGGTATGAATTTGTTGTCGTCCGCAGGGGGCAAATTGCTCACAGGACCCGTGCTTTTCAGACAAGGTCCAGCGTCCACAAACCAACAAACCAATAATGTAATTGTGGCGTGACTAGGCTTAGAGCAGTCACCCCTACGCTTCAGGGAAATAGCCGAGGACATTGAGTCTGACCCACCAATACATCGTTTGTGGGATTTAGATACGTTAGGCATCATTCCTGAGCAACCAAGTCCTGATGATACATGGACTTACCAGCAATATCTGGATACAGTTGTCTACTCAAATAAACAATACTGGGTAAGACTCCCATGGAAGTTAGATCATCCACAACTTCCAGTGAATTATTTTATGGCCGCCTCACAATTGCAGTCTCAATTAACAAGACTGCAGAAGCAGCCAGACAAACTAACCATGTATCACCAACTTATCCAACAACAACTTAACAATAAGTTCATTGAAGTTGTTGAACACGATGACCGAAAAACAGGTCATTATTTACCTCACCATGCCGTGATGAAAGACTCATTGACAACACCTATTCGTATTGTCTTTAACTGCAGTGCTAAAGTAAAGCCGAGCAGTGTGTCTTTAAATGAATGTCTCCAAACGGGACCTAGCCTAACCCAAAGGCTACATGACGTGTTGTTACGATTTCGCACAGGCATTTTTGCCTATACAGCTGATATCAGCAAAGCCTTTCTCCAAGTAGGATTGCAGGAGGAAGATCGTGACTACACAAAATTCCTCTGGTTCAAGGATCCACTGGATCCTAACAGTGAAGTAATCACCTATCGGTTTGCCTCTGTATTATTTGGTGCTACGTCCTCACCGTTTCTTTTGCAAGCAACATTAGACACGCATTTGAGGAAATCAGACAGCCCTTATAAGGCAACCATTAGCGACAACTTGTATGTCGACAATTTCCAGGGGACAACTAATGATCAAGCTGATCTGGTAGAAATCTACCATGAGGCTAACCGTGAACTGTTAGGAGCCAATATGCCTCTACAGTCATGGGCCTCAAATAATAAACTGCTTAACCAGTTAATCGAGAAAGAATTTCCCGATTATCAGGTACCCAGTAAATTAAAGGTTCTAGGCGTGGAATGGAACACCAGCACTGACGAGATGAATGTCAAGTCAGTGCAAACTGATAATTCAACCCTTACCATGAGAACACTGCTCTCATTTGTCAGTCAACCATTTGACCCTTTAGGCCTACTTAGTCCTATATTAATAAGGGGCAAACTCCTAATGCAGGAGTGCTGGCAACAACATATGGGATGGGATGATCCGTTATCAAGTGAGTTACAAGCCAAATGGCAAATACTCTCAACGGATTTTAATCAGTTAGGAGTTTTGAAATTTCCTCGTAATGCTTCAGGACCAAACTTACCCACCAATTTGCACGTTTTTTGCGATGCCTCTGGCAAAGCATATGGCGCAGCAGCCTATTTAGTTAATAGTGCTCAATCAATTTTACTCACATCAAAGGCAAGAGTTGCTCCCATCAAGAAGAGATCCTTACCTCAGATGGAGTTGACTGCATTGCTAGTGGGAGTAAGATTGGCCCATTGCCTGGCAAAGACACTCAGTAATATCTACTTTGGTGAGATTGTAGTGTGGTCAGACAACGAGGCAGTCTTACAATGGGTAAGAAACAATAACAACAAAACTCCTTACGTCAGTAATCGCGTCAGGGAGATTCATGATTTATCAGCAGGATATAAGTTCAGACATGTCCCTACTAAGGACAATCCTGCAGATTATTTATCAAGAGGATTGACATTAAAACAACTTGTCAAGTCTTCGCTGTGGTTCAATGGACCTCCATGGCTTGTTGGTGGTCAGTGGCCCAAACAAAAGTCGCAAGTCATAGTGACCAATATCACCACTCCCATGATGGAACCAGAGCCTCAGCGAACATTAGCCATTGATCCTCATCATTATTCCAACTTAAGCAAATTGTTACGAGTGACTGCGCACGTGTTTGATTTCCTCGCTAAAGTGGGAATTCGACATAAATTTCCCAATCCTGTTCACTATTGGATTAAGCGAGCGCAGCAAGAGACCTACGGAAGCGAATTTGAGAATCTTCCGGATAAACTCACTAAGTCTCTGGGCATCTGGTACGATGTCAACACTCATAACATACTACGATGTGGAGGACGTTTGCTACATGCAAAGATTGACTTAGACACTAAGAACCCAATTCTTTTACCTCGTCCCCACATCATAACTAAACTTCTTGTCTTACATCACCATCAATATGGTACCCTACATGGTGGAGTTTTAGATACTCTCACCGACCTTAGACAAAAGTACTGGCTTCCTCAAGGTCGTCAGACTGTTAAAACCATTATTAAATCTTGTGTAATCTGTAAGAGATACGACGCTAGAGTCTGTCCTTACCCAGGACCTCCCCCACTCCCAGAAGAGCGAGTGGTTCATCTTCGTCCTTTCGAAACCACTGGAGTTGATTATACAGGAGCCTTACTCCTCACTGGTAACCCAGATAATATACCAGTGAAGGCGTACATTTGTCTCTTTACATGTGCTACAACCAGAGGCGTACACTTAGAGGTCACCCCAGACATGAGTGCTGAAGCTTTCATTCAAGCTTTCCGCAGATTTGCTGCCCGCCGATCATGTCCTAGATTAATGATATCAGACAACGGATCTAATTTTGTGGCAGGAGAAAGTTGTTTGCGAGAAGTCTGGAACCACCCTGAAGTGCAATCAGTCTTACAAAGAAGACAATGTCACTGGAAATTCATAGCACCGAGAGCCCCTTGGCAAGGTGGGTTCTATGAGCGAATGGTAGGCACAGTCAAGAAGTGTCTAAGGAAAACGTTACACCGACAAAGGGTCAGTTACTTAGAACTCCAAACTATAGTTGTGGAAATCGAGGCGCGAGTCAATAACCGCCCGATCACCTACCTGTCTGATGATTACACCCAGAGAGAACCACTGAGCCCCTCTCACTTGATCCATGGAGGTCTACTGAGCCCTCTCATCCCTTTAGCCGAAGAGGACCCTGTAGACCCGTCCCATGTGACCAGAGGAGACTTGGTGGAAAGCTACCAACATCTTTCTAGAGTTATTAACAGGTGGAATGAGGTGTGGACTCGAGAGTACCTCACAGCTCTACGAGAGTACCACTACGGAGCTTCGAGTCCTTACAATAAGGTGCAATTAAAGCCAGGAGACCTAGTACTAGTCGACAGTGATGGACCAAGGTCAGAATGGCCTATAGGTAAAATTGTTACCATTCATCCCGATCGACAAGGTGTCCTAAGAGTGGTTAAAGTCTTATGCAGAGGCAACACTACTCTAAAAACTTTAGAGAAGCTGGTTCCCCTTGAACTGACTGAACAAGAATATCAGCCAGATCCAGTTTCCACAGTAATTTCAGAGGACAATGAATTTGTTCCTCCAAGCAACCGCCCCACTAGAGCTGCAGCTCAACAATGTAGGCGGAATTTGCAAGCCTATTACCACTCTGAAGAAGAATAATTTCCTTCACTTCCCACTGAGAAAACTGTGATGATGCTACGATGTGATATCACGTAACGAAATATTACACGTCACTATGACCCAGGATATCGCATCACCGTAGATTCTGTTAGTTTAAATTGGGAGAGTTGAATTCTATAAATATTATGTAGGCTACAAACAACATGTTTCATTTGACATGTAAATAGCAAGACTCAAGTTTTTGTAAGTCCTTGATAAATCCGGGACGTTCGTTATGTGTGTACTAACATACTAACATATTAACATACTAATGTATTAATCTTAATATCACTTCGGGATAGGTCAGTACAACACAGCACACTACGACCCTAGAACCCTCCCCCCGGAGTTATGTTGGATATTTCCAACACCGAATACAACATTGTTGTATTCTCATTACTTATTACTAACCATACTAATTATTGTAGTAAGTAAAATTAACAACACGTAGAATTCTCATGTACTAATAATTTCATCTGTGCAGTAGGCTAGAATTCTCACGTCACCTGACGCCAGTATTGCGTCAGATTTCCTTACAGTAAACACATTATATCCAATTTGTGTGAGAATTAAATTCGATTCTCCATAATTAAAGCATTCTGTATGACAACTGATTGCAGACGAATTGATCTCTAACTAAAAGCCGAATAGAGCGTTAGAATCATAGCGTCTACCTCGCGATAGAGTTAACGTCACCAATGAATGCCATGGGGAGACATTAATTCCTCTCCCTTATATATTTACTATTCTTAAATTGGTAAATAACAATATTTTGTTCCTCTAAATAATAAACCCGTCCAGTCTTTTACGTTTCAAGCGCAAATGCGAGAAATATTAATGTTCGAGACAATAATTTGTTCTATGAACGCGGGCTCGGCGTGGGTAGAGGGACGCCATCCTCAGTACACGTGTAGAGCCGAAGAGAGGCAGACCTGCGCTACCGTACTCATATGAAGACGCCATTGCCCAGCAAATAGGGCAGGTGTTATCCATCCTCAGATGAAAGTCGCCACTGTGAGGCGTGAATAACCTTGCAGATAGTATCTTCAGCTAGTGCTGGTGTCAAATAAGGAGCCCTTTGACTTGGTTCCTGACGACACGTGACCAGCCAGCGGAACGCATCACTATTCAGGATAGGCCTAGCCGGAGCCTGAGATGCGAAACACGGCAATCTTAATACTTATACAGTGCCCACAGCTAAGTATTCTTTTATGTGATGCATCAGGTAGAAGTTTGATAGTAGCAGGGTGATTGTCCGTTAAGACGCGCGATAACACCTAATAACAGGTGATTAAAATTTGTCACCTGTAAATCTTTATATTCTTGAATATAAATTGAGTAGTTAAATCAGTTGCTACTGAAAATGATTTATCTTGCAGCACGAGAGAAGTATTCCTCATGCTGTCTTCCACATGTTAACCCGATCCACTCGTCAGTGTACCGAGTCTGGAGAATAAGAGGACCAACACAAGACACCGACGACCACCACCAGCAACAACACACAGAGACAAACAACCAGCAGCAACAAACAACACGACACAGACGACCACCACTCAGCAAAAACGACGACAGAGACGACCACCAGCAGCAACAAACACGAAAGAGAGACACCACCCACGCAGAAACAAACACGACACAGACGACCACCACCAGCAAACACACGACACAGACGACCCACCACCACCAGCAACAACACGACAAGA
>NW_025567901.1:0-19434 GCF_020424385.1 Procambarus clarkii
AATAGGTTCTGGAGGGGTTAAATAAATGCATTAGGTCGAGGAGTTTCCAATATAAAGTCGTGGAGTTATAAGGTTGAATTAGATAATGCGACATTAAATAATGCATTTGGAAGTATTAGGTAATTATTAGGTAACAGGGGAAATTATTAGTGTGGCACTCCAGAGAGTGTTAGTTGATCAGTGAGAGGAATATCAGGGGGTTGATCTAAGGTCAAGTGTTAATAATCTACTTCCAGAGAAATATCGACAGGACGTCCATACACAAGCAAGGATGAAACAGTGAGAATCAGAAATGAAAGATGTAAGAATCTGCCATGAAACATGTAAGGATTAGTCATGGAACTAGTGAGAGTTACACATGAAACAAGTGACAGTTAGACATGAAACAAGTGAGAGTTAGGCATGAAACAAGTGAGAGTTAGGCATGAAACAAGTGAGAATTAGGCATGAAACAAGTGAGAATTAGGCATGAAACAAGTGAGAATTAGGCATGAAACAAGTGAGAATTAGGCATGAAACAAGTGAGAATTAGGCATGAAACAAGTGAGAATTAGGCATGAAACAAGTGAGAACTAGGCATGAAACAAGTGAGAACTAGGCATGAAACAAGTGAGAACTAGGCATGAAACAAGTGAGAATTAGGCATGAAACAAGTGAGAATTAGGCATGAAACAAGTGAGAATTAGGCATGAAACAAGTGAGAATTAGGCATGAAACAAGTGAGAACTAGGCATGAAACAAGTGAGAACTAGGCATGAAACAAGTGAGAATTAGGCATGAAACAAGTGAGAATTAGGCATGAAACAAGTGAGAACTAGGCATGAAACAAGTGAGAATTAGGCATGAAACAAGTGAGAATTAGGCATGAAACAAGTGAGAACTAGGCATGAAACAAGTGAGAACTAGGCATGAAACAAGTGAGAACTAGGCATGAAACAAGTGAGAATTAGGCATGAAACAAGTGAGAATTAGGCATGAAACAAGTGAGAATTAGGCATGAAACAAGTGAGAACTAGGCATGAAACAAGTGAGAACTAGGCATGAAACAAGTGAGAATTAAGCATGAAACAAGTGAGAATTAGGCATGAAACAAGTGAGAATTAGGCATGAAACAAGTGAGAATTAGGCATGAAACAAGTGAGAATTAGGCATGAAACAAGTGAGAATTAGGCATGAAACAAGTGAGAATTAGGCATGGAACAAGTGAGAATTAGGCATGAAAGAAGTGAAAATTCCGCCATGAAACAAATGAGAATCAAGCAAGGAACAACAACCCACGATGAATTGAGTCATGTGGGCTCAAGCAATAAACAAGAGTAAACAATAACCTTAACCACACAGGTCTAATACCGCACATCCAACAACTCCTCCACCGTCATACTCATCTGTATTACGGAACATAACGAGCGTTTTCATATACTATTAAACATAATTGTCTTCGGGACATTTGTTCCGAAGAAACGTTCAAGACTTTGTTATCTATATAAATAAAAATGGAAATGTTCGTTTGTTCAAAATCGCTAATCTCCGAAAGTTCTTTACCGATTGCTTTAAAATTTCACACAACGTTCCATTTACATTCGGCCAGGTTTTTATATGCATACTATATAGATGTCACGTCTTTGACGGTAAAAAAAAAAACATGGTTTTCTGAAAAACTGCGTTTTTCAAGTGTTTTTTCATGTGAGGAAAATCTTCGAAACCTCTTTACCGGTTTGACTGAAACTTTGATACAACGTTGCATTCGAATAGGCACGTCTTTTTATATATCTACTATATACTTGCCTCACCTGTAACAGGAAAAACATGTTTTTTGTAAAAACAGCGCTATCTGATGGACGTAAGAGCAACACACACTGTAATCTCCGAAAGTTCTTCACCGATTGCTTTGAAATTTTGACATAACTTTGCACTCGAATAGGCACGTGGTTTTATATACCTACTATATAGGTGCCACCTCTGTGACAGGTAAAATAATGCGTTTTTGAAAAACGGCGCCATCTGTTGCACATAATAGCAACATTCACACTATATTATATATATCTCGAATTCCATTTCAATGTTTCCGATTGCATTGATAAATTATAGTGTCGGTTCTCACTATGTGAAGAGAGCCATGGGGAAGGCTCAGCACAAGAGGGAATGGACGCAGCTTTCGGACGAGGAGGGACGGTGGACCGTTGTGCAGCAGGCCCCAAAGAAAACTGCAATCGAGGCTTTACCACTTGCTTCTACCAGCAAGTCAGCGGACGTAATGGACCTAGAGAGGACAGCGTCAGTCACACACCAGCCAGTGTCAGTCAATGCTTCTCTGTCCACAGCACAGCCGCAGGACGGCAGTATGAGTCAGGAGAGGACACCACCGGTTTCACGCCAGCCAGTGTCAGCCATTGTTCCTCTCTCCACAGCCCAGCCGCAGGACAACAGTATGAGACAGGGGAGGACACCACCAGTCTCACACCAGACATCGCCAGCCTCTGCACTTCTTCCAAAATTCAAGATCATGCAGACCGACCACTTTCCTACAGCATATGGAGTAGTAACGGCGATGGAAAAAGAACAGCCAGAGCTCAAACTTTCCATTACAGTCAACCTGAAGGGAGAAATAATACTGACACCTCAAGACCAACAGACTGCACATTACTTAGAGAAGGTAAGAGTCCTGCAGAGGAAACCTGTGTGCTTGGTAAAGCTGGACCCTTCAGAACGACGCACACAAGTCGTGCTTTTGGGATACCCAATCGACTTTCCCCTGGATCCAGGGCTAGAACACAAGCAAGTCCTGAGTGCGGAACGTTGCCACACAAAAGTAGACAAGGCAGCGACGCGTCAGGTTCTGGTGACCGTCATGGGACATGTGCCAGAAACTTTCGGTCTTGGAAATTGGGGGACATACCGACAGAGGCCATACGTCCCGGAACCCCTACGCTGCTTCAGGTGCCAGAAATACGGCCACCATCAGTCACGCTGCACAGGACAGGAGAGATGCGGAGTGTGCAGCCTGAGACATCCCACCAAAGACTGTATTGCCAAGCACAAGGCAAACCAGACCACAACAGCCAAATGTCCAAATTGTGGAGGCAAACATCATGCCTGGAGCACAACCTGCTCTGCACGGAAACAAAAAGTGCAGAAAGCTCAGGCCAGGATCAACACACTGCCCACCAATACATCCACCAACACCAACGTCTGGAACACTCGTGCACAGCCACAACAGCCACCCGCTCTCACAGAACAAAATTTCCCGAATCTGTCAATTCCGAATCAGACATTACACGACAGTGTTGCAGAAGTCCAGCAAATGCAAAAGAGCAGAAAACACTTACTTTCGGAATCTGCTCACCAGCTATACAGTTTTACCGAGGTCCAGCTGAAAACCATCGTGAAGATCATAGCAGAGACCATTATCAATTGCCTACAGATGACGCAGAACGCCTCACAACAACAGACTCAAGACATCACTTGTGTGATAATGGACAAGATCGTGCAGCAGACCACAGTTACACGAGAAATAGACAGTCTCCGACAGGATGGAGCACGAGTGGACAAACGCCGCAACTTGGACATACTGACTACCGACAACAGTCGGATAGTCAAGACTCCGGAACATCAACATTCACAAACGCAACTGCAAGAAGCAGTGACCACCCACGATCAACAGAATCTTCCAACACAGGAGACAGACAACAACAGCCAATGCAGTCTGATATGCAGCAACGCCAACAAAGACGTATTGAACAGCAGAGATGCACAGGTTCCGCCAACACAAGAAACGGCCACGAGCAATCAATGCAGTCCGACTTGCAGCAATACCAACAACAAAGTGATGGACCACAGTTCTGCACAGATTCCAACAATGCCGGGGTTGACCACGGACAATCAATGCAGTCCGACCTGCAGCACTTCCAACAACATAGCGATGGACCACAGTTATGCACAGATTCCAACAACGTCGGGGATGACCACGAACTATCAATGCAGTCCGATTTGCAGCGACACGACTTGCGAGGCGGAGAATATAGAGGTCGATTCCGAGGAGGAGTTCTAGTAGAACAAGCAACACCGACCGAACCCGTCGTCTGGCCATTACGAATTCTGCAGTGGAACATACAAGGTCTTGGAAATAAAAAACACACACTTCAGGAGGCTGCAATCGGCACGAAAGCAGATATCATCGTTTTGGAAGAAACTCTTTTCCCAGCCACGAAATCCTTCAGATTAGCTGGATATCAGCACTATGTTCTACCGTATGAGCGGGGGAGACTAAGAGGAAAAATGACCCTAGTCAGAAACACCATATCCAGCAAGAAAATAGACCCAGTTTCATGTGGGGATGGAGTAGAGGTATTAGCAGTTACAGTGAATATGGCTAATTTTGAGCTCCTCGTATACAACGTCTACAAGCCCCCTAGACGTAAACTAGAAGCAGAGGCAGTGCTTGCCTTGGCCACGCAGGAAAATTTAATTATTGCTGGTGATTTTAATGCTCATCATCCAGAGTTAGGTGCGACTGGGCCAGCCAATGCAGATGGGCGCCATTTAGCTGCAGCTCTGCGAGAAGTACCTGAAATTACACTTCTCAACACTGGGGAACCCACTCACATTCTAGGAGGTTCCCTTGATCTTACATTCATCTCAACAGCACTCCAGCAACGGGCGAAGTGGGAAGTAGACCCGGTGATCACCAGTGACCACTATGCTACTGTCACGACACTAAACCTGGCACGACCTCCTACACCTCCTGCGCAGCCTCGGTGGAATTTAGGAAAGGCCAATTGGAATGTATACCAAGAAGAACTTGAAAAATGGTATGCAACGTACACGCCACCTGAGGATTTGAACATACACGAGACCAATCTGCAGGAAGCCGTTGCAGCTGCTGCGAACACAGCTATTCCAATCATTATCACAGGTAACACGAAACGAAAGAACTATTGGTTCTATAGTAATGACGTTAAAGAACAGAACCACAGAGTCAACATCTTCAGAAAACATCTAAAGAGAAACCCCACACCAGAAGGAAGAACTCTGCTACGAGCGGTGATATCTGAAGCAAGGCGAGTTTCTAGAGAAGTAAAGGAGGCAAAATGGTTTGAGTGGTGTCAAACTCTAAATGAACATAGTAGCCTTGGCAAGATATGGGGTCAGATTAAAACTATATCAGGTCGACCAGCCCGGCCACAGGCATGTATTCAACCATTGCAGGAGGCTGAGAGACTTGCTCTCCAATTTGCAGAAAGAACAGCTTCATATCAGCTTCCTGCAATGGTCCGAAGGCAGCAAGAACACTTAAAACAAGAGAGGATGACAGTCATTCATGAGGGCATAGCTATAAATGACGAATGTGACTGTCCCTTCACCGAACAGGAACTAAGCAGAGCCAAAAAAGGTGGTAAGGACACTGCACAAGGTGCTGATAACATTACATACTCAATGATCGCACATGCAGGTCCTGCTGGAGACCGCGGGATATTGGACGTCATCAATGCGTCATGGCAGCAAGGCAAACTACCGCCCTCTTGGAAGAAAGCAGACATCATACCGATTCCTAAGCCGAATGAACCTGGCAATTACAGACCCATTTCATTAACATCATGCGTTAGTAAAACTGCAGAACGGATGGTCTTAAATAGGCTACTGTGGAAGACTGGAGACCTTCATCAACACATATTTGGCTTCACTAGAGGAGTAGGTACTGCAAACTGCATAGCAACATTACTAGGAACAGTTAACTCGGGTCCAGCTATAGTGGTCTTCCTTGATCTGGAAAAAGCGTTTGAACTTGCAAGCCCGCCAGCAATACTACACACCTTAGTTAAAAAAGGTGTGAGGGGGAAACTGCTAGCATGGATTCAAGATTACCTAAGTCACAGGTATGCCAGAGTAAAGTTGCAAGGACAAGTGTCGGACTACCACTTGCACGAGAATGGGACTCCACAAGGAGGAGTCCTCAGTCCTAGTCTTTTTAACATCCTTATGGAAAACCTTGTTACCATGTCCTTTCCAGAAGGGGTTACATTGCTAAGCTATGCTGATGATCTAGCATTAGTCATTACAGGTCCTTCACTTCTAAATAAAGCTCAAGGTGCTTTAGATCAAGTGACATCTGAATGCAGTGTTTTAGGGCTAAAAATATCTGCACAGAAGTCTAAGGCGATGAGACTCGGTGGCAAGGCTCCAGACAGGCACCTACGCATTCAGGACATTAACCTTCAGTGGGTTACACAATATCGATATCTCGGAGTGTGGATTGATTTTAAAATGACATTCAATAAGCAAATTCAATATCTAAAGGAGAAAGCAAAGTCACGAATAAATATAATGAGAGCAATCACAGGGCCCCGTCTAGGAGCGGGACACAGAGTGTTGAGAATGTTTTACATACACGCCGTTCGTTCCCTGGTTGATTATTCAGCACCTGCCTTACTCACTCTTTCTCCTGGTCAGTGGGCAAACGTTGAGGTTCTTCAAAATGATGCATTGCGAGTCATAACAGGTGCTCCCAGATGGACTAAAATACTGAACCTAAGACTCGAAACAAAGCTAACGTCGATTGAAATAAGGGTAAAGGGGATTGTTGCGTGCATGCTGACCAAGATATTGACTAGACCTAGAATCAGTTCACTTAAAGATATGATCACTGGAGCACTAACTCTGAACAGAAGAGCCGCCAATGGCAACAGGTGGACCCATTGTGCGCTAACCGCCATCGATACATTCGATATGGCAAACACAGTCACTGAGAGGGGTGTCGACGACTTACATGCAGACTTTGTTATACAAGCCCCTTGGGAATCTCTGCCAGCAGACTTTCAGATTATGGCTCTTGACGGAAAGAAGAACCAGACAAGTCCTCATCTGCTACGTCACATTGCACAGATGCATATAGAAGCAAACATGGCATCCGACAGCTTCACTTACTTCACGGATGGGTCAGTAGACCAGCAGGGACAAGAAACCGGAGCTGCAGTTAAAGCAGGAAACTCTGTATATAGTTGGAGGCTCTCAAATGGGTGTTCGACTTTACAGACTGAGATGCTAGCCATTCAAAAGGCTTTGGAACATGCTCTTGCTGAACACCGACAACATGTTATCATCCATACAGATTCGAGAACCGCCATTGAAACCTTGCAACAGGAACACATATGTGATAACATCCATCTGATCACCAATGTCTTATCATTCATGCACTCACTCAAACGACAAGGCCGACGGGTGCTTATCAACTGGGTGCCAAGTCATGTGGGACTATTAGGTAATGACATTGCAGACGAAGCTGCAAAACTTGCTACTAAGAGGAGGAATGTAGACATTTACATACCACAGAGTCTCTCCCAGATGAAGAAAGTGATTCGAAACATAGCAATGCGATAGATGTACAGTGACCACAACACGGCAGTTGCAACATCAGGATCTGCGGGTTGGTACAAGAATTCGACCAACTATGAACCACTTAGTTTGATTAAAGGGAGCAGTAGAACAACAGAAGTGCACTTACATCGCATCAGGCTTGGATACCCATGTGCATGGGAAATAGGCTTACAGGTTCCGGAAGATGAGAGGAAATGTCAACACTGTGGAGAAATGCCCGACAGACCACTGGAACATTATCTAACACAGTGCACTGTTACAAACCCGTTCAGATTTCACCTTCGATTCAACAGAGCAGAGGAAGTTGTTAAACACATATGGCAAAATCTTACTGAAGCGACCATACGAGTCATACATACTCATCCTCCGCCCAGGTAAAACAGAAACAAGCATCACTTAGTGGGCCAGCCAGAGGCTTAGGGCCCGCGCAGGATTATCCCTGCTAAAAAGAAAAAAAAAAGAAAGATAAATTATATTTTCATAGATTTGGATCTATCATATATTTTATTGAGTTATTTTGTGTGACATTGTGTTGGAATTGAGCTGTGTTGTTTACCATACCGTTAATTTCGTGAGTATAAGTATAGATGTCACACCTGTGACAGGTAAAACTATGCTTTTCTTGAAAATCAGCGCCATCTGTTGCATGTAGGACCAACACACGTGCTATACTAAATATGTTACAATTCCATTTCAATGGTTCTGATTGTATTGATAAAATGAATTTTACATAGATTTTGAATTAATTATTTTGTGTGAATTGCGTTGGAATTGAGCTGTGTTGTTTACTATACCGTTCATTTCGTAGGAATAGTTAATTTTTTTATTTGTTCATATTTTCATTTCATTTTTTAACAGTTTTTCTTATATTTCAGTGATGGGAACATCAGATCACTTGATGTTCCCAATTTTCTGATGGGAACATCAGACCATTTCGTAAGGCATCGGACAAGGGAGTGGGGAATGGTGGGGATGACGAGGGGACGGAAGTGAGAGAAGGTGGGGAGGACGAGGGGACAAGGGAGGGGGTAATGGTTGGGAAGGACGAGGGGACGGGGGAGTTTGAGATGGTGGGGACTAGGAGATGGGGGAAAGGAGAATTGTGGGGAGGACAAAGGGACAGGGGAGTGGGGCATGGTAGAAAGGAAGAGGGGATAGTGGAATGGGGAATGGTGGGAGAACGAGGGGACGGTGAAGTGGGGAATGATTGGGAGGCCGATGAGATGGGTGAGGGGGGAGGGAATGGTGGGGAGGACTGGGGGGACAGGAAAGGTTGCAGTGGGTCAGCAACGCACATGCGTTGCTGAGCCACAGCAACGCATGGCCGGGTACTGCTGGTTACCTAATAAATATTTAACGACAAATCTTTTTTTATATATTTAGATATACAAACGAATGATTTTGTTATTTCAACAATAAAGAAACAAATTTAAGCGAAATAAAATTAAAATACAGTAATAACAATAAATACTGTGTAAATAGTAACAATAATATTAAGATCAATATAATAATATAAATGATAATATAAGAAAATCCGTTGGAGCCGTGATGAGGGTTCGAACCTATGCGGTGGGTGTTCCCACGCGCACACCTTAGTCAACTAGATAACGACATGGTGTAAGTATTGCGACCCGGAGTTCTACTGAACACACAAGGGCTAGGGGAGAGCCCTCGTGTGTTCAGTAGAGCTCCAGGTTACAATCCTTATACCATGTCATTGAATAAGCTATATAAAAAAAATGTAAATGTTCTGTTTGTTCAAACTCGATAATCTCAGAAACCGATTGCTTTGAAATTTTGACAAAACGTTGCATTCGCATACACGTGTGTTTAAATATACCTACTTTATAGATCTCACGTCTATGACCGGAATTTTTTTTTTTAGCTGTATTTTTCATGTGAGGGAAATCTCCGCAACCTCTTTACCGATTGCTTTGAAATTTTGATGCAACATTGCATTCAAATACGCGCGTGTTTGTGTATACCTACTTTATACATGTCACACCTGTGACCGATAAAAACCGCCGTTTTTTTAAAACTACGGTGTGGAGTGTTCAGTTGCATATATGCTTGGGGACCATTCAAACTTGTTCGCATTTGCGTTGCTCACGTGGCCTCACAAAGTGAGGTGATTCGATGAAATATTTATGCCCAAGTTTACCACCAAGTGCTGTCGGGATGTTGGGAAAATAGCCTCGTCTACCAACGTCTTTTGTACATTCATGGTTGACAGAGTAGGTAAGGTACCGGGTACGCTGTGGTGGATTGAGCTCCTGGCTGTCTTGGGTGTGGAGTTTTCAGTTTATATATATATATATATATATATATATATATATATATATATATATATATATATATATATATATATATATATATATATATTTTGAAGGTAAGAATGGAAGTAACTGCAGAGGGCCTATTGGCCCATATGACGCGACACTTGAACGCGTTTCGTAATAACTTATTACATTTTCAAAGACTTTTAGTTTACACACACACACACAACTATAACCTGCAAACACTAAACAGAGTTCTTACTATGCAATGATTTAAACAGCTTTCATTTTTCATTTTATACCCGCATTTTGGGTGAGGTGATATGTTACAACAGTACTATATATATACTACTCAGAGAAGACCTTGTGGATCCTGACTGAACACTTTGATATATTCTTCTCCTACCACTCCTATTCTTTATATATATATATATTATATATATATATATATATATATATATATATATATATATATATATATATATATATATATATATATATATATATATATATATATATATATATAGCGAAATGGTTTAGTGAGGAAGAGAGTGATAAACAGTAGAGAAAGTGGTGGAGGCTGTAGGTGAGGAAGGGTGTGTATGTAAAGCTTCCCTCGACTCTTTCCTTAAACTCACAATGGTACGAGTGTGTCAACACTCCCACTCATCCTCACTCCCACCGTAACACTCTCCCATTATAAATATTTACCGGGTCTCCATCTAACTCTCTCAGTTCCCTGCAGCAAACTCCTCCTCCTCCTCGTCTTTTCTCCCTACCTGACCCACCGTCGACTCTTGTACCATAATGGCGGGCCGAGGACCTCTCTTCTACCCCTGTGGCCTTCTACCACAGCTAAGGAGCTGTGGTAGGAGGCTGAGGAGCTTCCTTTCCTCAGGAGCTGGAATTCTTATTTGTTCTGTGGGACTTGATTTTTCTCACAACTGGAATGCGACCTTCCCGTCCGTATCAAAGAGATAGCTCTCCCAACTAGCTTTTTTTCTTTCAGATTTCCTTTAACAAGTTTTCATAATGTAGATATTTCAACGAAGTGGAATGCCAAGTTAATTGGCATATCTCTGAAATTTCATCTCACACCTACACAGTAGAGAACTCTCTCGCAACTGTAAGCTCCGATCTGATATGCAAGAGGAAACGTCTCCCAAGAACTGCAACCCCAATTTTCAAGAGTATTGCTGGAGGCTAATCTTGGATTTCCTTTGTATGCTCTCTCAAACATTCTCCTCCAAGTATCCAGATCTCGTCTCCAACTGCTGGAGTCTTTACATTGCTCGTACACTGTGATTTTTTTATACTGAATGTAATCGCAACTTTCTTGGAAGGTCATAATAATATTTTCATGTGCATCTTTCATCTCAATGCAATTGATAAGAGATAGTTTTTGTTTAGTTTTTTATTGTTGCCGCCGGAGGAGGCTAGTTTATTGTGCCCCCCATACTCATCCTGTGAGCGGTAGCGCAAAAAGCATTACACAGGACACAAAAGGTCTGTATCAGACCTCAACTTAGATTATTACATAAACAATTTCATCTATCCTTCACACCTTATAATTCAATGTTAGCTAGTTACAGATAGTCGAGTTCGAAAATCCGGAGCTGAACGGACAGCTACAAGCTGGAGTCAGGCAACAATCGACTCACCCTTCGCCGCTCCCTACGATTAAGGGCGCTAGGTGAATCGTAGAGTGATGTGTACCCGAGAGTACTGTAGAGTGATGTGAATTTCTAGATTTCTCCTTGTAATATTACGGGCTCACTATAGCCCGTGCTACATGGACATTTCGTTATAAGTAGCTAAATCTGAATCAACAACAAAACAACCTTGTAAGCTCAGTATAGCAGTGTTAGTGTAACACAGTGTTCTCCTGAACATGTCACATTGCTGACAAACGTCGAAAACTGGAAAGATTAAGTGATCTAGGGTTTCTTCACCCTCCAGATGGTAGAAGATATTTGTGTAGAATGGAAAATATCAAAAAGATAATTACTAATTGTTATATTATATATATAAATAAACATTTTTGTTTGTCTAAATATATATATATATATATATATATATATATATATATATATATATATATATATATATAAACAACAATGTTTTCCTTGCACGATTAGGTTAAATAAATCAAATCGAATCCATTTTCTAAACAATTATACAATGCAATGCACTTCCGGGGTTTCAAGATTTTCCTAGCGAACAAAATGTCAACTTACCAGACGAGAGAAGGTTGAATCTCTTCTATAAAAAGAGGCAACAATAACAAAAGAGCTGCTGGCTTACCTGGGGTGTCCCTGGAGGAGGGGCTGTCCTCACCTCTGCTGTGTACCGGCACCATCTCCTTGTTCAGCTTGACCTGTGGCACAGAGAAGCACAGAGTCACAGACGATCAAGGCCTCGTAACACAGCAGTGTAGCGCCTTGTGAAGGACCTTTTGCAAAGGGTAGGAATTGACAACCCAAAAATGACATGTGTTTATTCTATAACTTATATTGGGCTTTACGTAATTATTATTATTTGCTCTGTTAGGATTGGTTTAGTTGCAGCTGTGTATATTGTAACGGAGCTTCTTCTCACAGTTACTGTGTATATCACACTGGTGCTTCTCACAGTTACTGTGTATATCACACTGGTGCTTCTCACAGTTACTGTGTATACCACACTGGTGCTTCTCACAGTTACTGTGTATACCACACTGGTGCTTCTCACAGTTACTGTGTATACCACACTGGTGCTTCTCACAGTTACTGTGTATATCACACTGGTGCTTCTCACAGTTACTGTGTATACCACACTGGTGCTTCTCACAGTTACTGTGTATACCACACTGGTGCTTCTCACAGTTACTGTGTATACCACACTGGTGCTTCTCACAGTTACTGTGTATATCACACTGGTGCTTCTCACAGTCACTGTGTATATTACACTGGTGCTTCTCACAGTTACTGTGTATATCACACTGGTGCTTCTCACAGTAACTGTGTATACAATACTGCTGCTTCTCACAGTTACTATGTATATCACACTGCTGCTTCTCACAGTTACTGTGTATATCATGCTGGTGCTTCTCAGTTACTGTGTATATCACACTGGTGCTTCTCACAGTTACTGAGTATATCAGGCTGGTCTTCTCACAGCTACTGTGTATATCACACTGGCGCTTCTCACAGTTACTGTGAATACCACCCTGGTGCTTCTCACAGTTACTGTGTATACCACACTGGTGCTTCTCACAGTCACTGTGTATACCACACTGGTGCTTCTCACAGTTACTGTGTATATCACACTGGTGCTTCTCACAGTTACTGAGTATATCACACTGGTGCTTCTCACAGTTACTGAGTATATCAGGCTGGTCTTCTCACAGCTACTGTGTATATCACACTGGCGCTTCTCACAGTTACTGTGAATACCACCCTGGTGCTTCTCACAGTTACTGTGTATACCACACTGGTGCTTCTCATAGTAACTGTGTATACCACACTGATGCTTCTCACAGTTACTGTGTATATCACACTGGTGCTTCTTACAGTTACTGTGTATATTACACTGGTGCTTCTCACAGTTACTGTGTATACCACACTGATGCTTCTCAAAGTTACTGTGTATACAACACTGTTGCTTCTCACAGTAACTGTACACCACATTGGTGCTTCTCACAGTTACTGTGTATATCACACCGGTGCTTCTCACAGTTACTGTGTATATCACAATGATGCTTCTCACAGTTACTGTGTATATCACACTGGTGCTTCTCACTGTAACTGTGTATACCACACTGGTGATTCTCACAGCTACTGTGTATTTCACACTGATGCTTCGCACAGTTACTGTGTATACCACACTGGTGCTTCTCAGAGTTACTGTGTATATCTCACTGGTGCTTCTCACAGTTACTGTGTATATCACACTGGTGCTTCTCACAGTTACTGTGTATATCTCACTGGTGCTTCTCACAGTAACTGTGTATACCACACTGGTGCTTCTTACAGTTACTGTGTATATCACACTGATACTTCTCACAGTACCTGTATATCACACTGGTGCTTCTCACAGTACCTGTATATCACACTGGTGCTTCTCACAGTACCTTTATATCACACTGGTGCTTCTCACAGTTACTGTGTATATTACACTGGTACTTCTCACAGTTACTGTGTATATTACACTGGTGCTTCTCACAGTAACTGTGTATACCACACTGGTGCTTCTCACAGTTACTTTGTATATCTCACTGGTGCTTCTCACAGTAACTGTGTATATTATGCTGGTGTTTCTCACAGTTACTGTGTCAATTAGCATTCATTCAAAGAATGAATGCTAATTGATAATATTGCCCTGTTCCTTCACACTGTTGAGGAATACGACTGCATTGTGGTGTTATATTATTTCTAATTTTATGTCATTCACAATCTGTCTTTGAATATCGTTTATCATATGCTGATCATTTTGTCTTTAAACGAAACCTTTCCTTTATTATGATCGTTAAATATGGCAGTTCAAAAGTAGTTTGGAGCACATTAAGGCACATAGTTGTTAAAAGAAGCTCTGCAATTGTCTTCACACCTAAAGTAACCCAACGACACACCTGGATCTGTACCACACACCTGAACCACTACCAGGCTAACACGCCACGTCCTCCTGCCACCTTCACAACTAATATATCTACCACTACACATGCCTCACCACTCCTCAAACACACATCACCAACACACATCAGCACCACCACACACCTGCTTGACTACACACCTACTTAACCACACACCTGCTCCATCTCCTGCTCCAGGCGTCGCAACCAGCCCCATCTCTTCAGGAGGAGAATCACCAGAAGCGCCATCACCAGGATGGTGGTCAGAGAGGCCATCAACACTATGACCATGGGCGGCGCCAGCTCCAACAACCTGGTGGTCCCACCGGGGCCCTCATCCTCCTCGGCGTCCACGCTGCCCACGCCCACGCCTCCCCCAGGGCCGCCAACGCCACCCCCAGGAGAGAGCCCGTCACCACCGCTCGCACCTCCGCCGCCGCTGATGGGACGAACACCGTTCCCAGTTGGCATACCTGGAACACCCAAAAAAATATTAAAATTTATAGATATATTCTCAAAGATTATATATATATATATATATATATATATATATATATATATATATATATATATATATATATATATATATATATATATATATATACATATGCACAGACTTGCTTATAAACCACAAGTTTCAGGTATAGAACTTTAGACACTCATACCCACCAGGGGACTCGAACACTGGCCATCAAGAGGGCAGGTACACACTTGTATCCAGTACACCATACTTCAGAGCCCTAAAAGAGGTGGGAATTCTGGGGTATTTAACCAACCAGATATCCCCATCCTCTCCAGGCAATGAGACAGTGAGGGATCTCTTGCGATTTTCATCAAGCCCTATTATATGGGAGAACTTTATATATATATATATATATATATATATATATATATATATATATATATATATATATATATATATATATATATTATATATATATATATATATATATATATATATATATATATATATATATATATATATATATATATATATATATATATATATATATATATATATATATATATATATATATATATATATATATATATATATATATATATATATATATATATATATATATATATATATATATATATATATATATATATATATATATATATATATATATATATATATATATATATATATATATATATATATATATATATATATATATATATATATAAAGAAATAAAAATGGAAATGTTTGAAACGTCTTTACAGATTGCTTTGAAATTTTTATACAACGTTGCATTCCAATAGGTACGTCTTTTCATATACCTACTATATCGATACCATGCAATGACAGATAAAAACATGCGTTTTTGAAAAACAGCGCCATCTGTTGCATATAATAGCAACATGCACGGTATACTAAATATGCCACGAATTCCATTTCAATGTTTCCGATTGCATTGATATATTTTATTTTCATAGATTTCTATATATTTAATTTTTATTGAATTATTATGTGTGACATTGTGTTGGAATTGAGTCGTGTTGTTTACCATACCATTCATTTCGTAAGTATAAGTATAGATGCCACACCTGTGACAGGTAAAACTATGCTTTTCTTGAAAAACAGCGCCATCTGTTGCATGAAAGAGTAAGTAATTATCAAAAGAAGGCACCAAACCAGGAAGGCTATGTAGCACCATCAAATGTGCAGAATAATCAGAGGGCGCTAAATATCACCAAGGATGCCAATACGGGAACAAAAAAGCATAAGGCGAACGATATCAAAAGTATCCGAGTCATCCAGAATTCTATTGAGGGACAGGTGACTGCGATTGGCGGTCGGAAAGCAAGACATATGCTCGTCCTGGAAGTCAGGACATTCAAGAAGGACATGCACGACCGTAAGAGGGACAATGCAACTAGGACAATAAGGAGCAGGGCGGCGCTCCATCAAGTGACCATGGGTTAAGCGAGTATGGCCAATATGCAACCTCTCCAGAGCCGTTTCCCACCGCCGGTTACGGTGGAAGGAGGACGGCCACGAGGAAACACAACATTTAAGAGTACGTAGTTTGTTATCAGTAACAGACGACCAAGAAGCCTGCCAACGGGTAAGGATGGAGGAATGGATAACCGGGTAAAAGTCGGAATATGGAATACCTTTACGAGAGATTGGACAAGAGCGGACAGCTTCCCAGGCGGCAGCATCCGCATGCTCATTTAAAGACACACCAATATGGCTGGGAACCCAACAAAACTCAACCGACTTAAATTTACTGTGAACAAGAAACAGCCAATGCTGGATCTCGACAACTACTGGATGAACCGGATTAAAGGACCCGAGAGCCATGAGGGCACTACGAGAGTCAACAACAACCACAAAGGAAGATTGACAACGAGAGAGCAGGAGACGAAGAGCATAGAGAATAGCATAAATCTCCACTGAGAAGATGCTAGTCTCCGGAGGTAAGTGACACATACAAGTGTGATCAGGAAAAACAACAGAGTAGCCAACATCGTCTGCAGACTTAGACACATCGATGAAGACGGAAACGGAGCGGGAGTGAGAAGAAAAGTGCTCAAGGAAAAGGCGTTTTAAAAGGGGTGAAATCTTTAGGGATGCGTGTCAAGGATGAACAAAACTGCGGAAGGGGACTCTCCACGAGGGCAAAGAAGGAACAACACGAGGAGAAATATTAGAAATACGAATGGAAAGAGAACCCTGTAAATGAGACAACCGGACAGAAAGAGGGAGGTGGTGAAGAGGAACAGGAACCACAGGAGGGGTAAAAGTTAAAGCACGACAAAGGCGAGAGGAAGGATGTTGCAAGGACCGCGCAAGATAGCGAAAACCGTAGCGATCACGGCGGTCCTGGAGAGACAGGAAGCCAGTGTCAACATACAAGCTAAGAATGGGAGTCGAACGAAAGGCACCAGAACTGAGGCGCAACCCAGTATGGTGCAAAGCATCAAGACGGCGAAGAGTAGAAGGAGAAGCAGACGAGTAAGCAGGGCAACCATAATCGAGCTTAGACAGGACGAGAGAGGAATGTAAAGCAAGGAGAGTGCGCCTATCTGCCCCCCAAGAAGTATAGGACAAGACCCGAAGGAGGGTAAGGGCCTTAGAGCACTCAACACGGATGTAAGAGATATGGGGAGACCAAGACAAACGAGTGTCAAAGAATAACCCCAAAAGCTTCACGGAATCTTTGTACTCGAGGGGATGACCATAAAGTGACAAAGAAAGACGAAGAACGACCCGTTTCCGAGTAAAAGTCATGGCACAATTCTTTGTCGCAGAAACTTGAAGCCATGATCGGTGGCCCAAGACAACACGGCATCAATCGCAGGTTGAAGCCGGCGTTGAAGGAGAGGCAAATCATCAACCTTGCAGCAAAGGGTGAGATCATCGACATAAAGAGCGGAGAAGACGTCTGAAGGAAGAGAGGAAAGAAGACCATTGAGGGCAACCAGAAAAAGAGTAGTGCTCAGAACACTACCCTGGGGCACACCTTCGTATTGCTAAAAACAGGCAGAGAGTGTTGGAAAATTCCAACACTGATACACCTCTATTGTATCACAATACACTACTGTTGTATATTAATTACAGTATCAATTAATTTTACTAACTGTAATACTTAACATAAATTAATATTTCTCTATCTGCATGTCATATGCTAAAATTCTCACGACATCAAGAGGCATATTGCGTCAGATAATGTTCCGCAGGACATAATTATTACCAATATGTTACAGAATTGAATAAGGTTCTCTACTTTTATCAGTATTCTGTATAATAATTAATTACTGATAATATAATCACTAATGATACAATAACCGACAGTTATTAACTAAAAATATCACTAAATAACAGTTTTATCTGTTAAAATACGAACGCTATGGAGGAAATAGAAATTCTCTCCATTTCTTGATTAACAGCATTTAACGAGAATAAAGATATTATTTAATTCTTTACAATTACAACCCTGTTCTCATTAACGCATTACGTAAAGTAATCACACAAAAAGAATTTTCCGTCTTTACTAAATTCAATTGCGAATGCGTGTGAGAGGGTTGAGGGAGGAGGCGACGTGGAGACGCCATTGCTAGCGACGCTATCATCACGAGAGGTAGCGACGCCATTGCTAGAGACGCCACCAGAATTGCGGCACGAGCGTCCGGGGAGAGGCGAATTACCAGCCGCAACGCCAGGCCCTTGCTATTAATCGGCCTAATAGCGATCTGTGGATTGCATCGGTGGATAATCAACAGGTTAAGTGTTCTTATAATTTAATTGAGCTCCTTTAAATTTCTGACACTGTATTCATCGTTATGCTGCTAGACCTCCCCAAACAACAAGTACGTTCGTAAGGACTTTACTCTGTCCCTCCTAATGAATAGTGATGACACAATTTACCTGGTATAGACAATTTGTACATTTAGTTGGAATTTCAGCTTGTGTTGAAGCGGCCGTGGTCTTCTCCATTCCCCACGCCAAGCTCAGGCACACGTGTTACAGCAAGTACCAGATGACACCATCACGACTCTACATCTTCGTTCATTATCACAGCTAAGCAGCTGAATCAATTTCAATTTATATCTTATTTCATTAAGTGACGTTGATAATCATTAGTCAAGAATATTTAATTTATATGATTTAAGATATCTAGCATAATTTGATAGCCTCATGAACTTTAAATGAGAATGATTTCTTCTTAATCATGATATATTATTCTTGTTACTAACCCTTTAATGAACTAGTGACGAACCACACTGGTTACAAGATATATATGAACTTCTAGAAATAACCTCCCAATGTTGATATTTGAGGCTTTGACTTTAATACAGTCTATTCATTGTTTTAAGTGATTGTTAAATCAATCATCATCCATAGGCCCTGGTTCTATAGTGTTTATCTTATGATCACCTTTATTTGTTTTCCCTCTTTTCTCAAAAGTGGGTGGTCCTTCGATTTATGTTACTTATCATTATTAAATAATTCAATATATGAGTCAAAGTCCAGATAACCAACAGAGAGAGCGGTACCAAGCCTCACTCGAAAGGAACGACGAGAGAGGAAGCTGCGGAGAAAGAGAGGGAGATGACCACGAAGGCCAAAAGAATGAAGCTGGGATAGAATATGATATCGCCAAGTGGTGTCGTAAGCCTTTTCCAGGTCAAAAAGAAAGGCAACAACGGAGGTCTTCGCAGCAAAA
>NW_025567902.1:0-10000 GCF_020424385.1 Procambarus clarkii
ATTTGGGAAGGGGAGGATCACCCAGGTGTTGAGTGTGGTACACTACCAGGGTGTATGGTACACTACCAGGGTGTATGGTACACTACCAGGGTGTGTGGTACACTACCAGGGTGTATGGTACACTACCAGGGTGTATGGTACACTACCAGGGTGTATGGTACACTGCCAGGGTGTATGGTACACTACCAGGGTGTATGGTACACTACCAGGGTGTATGGTACACTACCAGGGTGTATGGTACACTACCACGGTGTATGGTACACTACCAGGGTGTATGGTACACTACCAGGGTGTATGGTACACTGCCAGGGTGTATGGTACACTACCAGGGTGTATGGTACACTACCAGGGTGTATGGTACACTACCAGAGTGTATGGGTACACTACCAGGGTGTATGGTACACTACCAGGGTGTATGGTACACTACCAGAGTGTATGGGTACACTACCAGGGTGTATGGTACACTACCAGGGTGTATGGTACACTACCAGGGTGTATGGTACACTACCAGAGTGTATGGTACACTACCAGGGTGTATGGTACACTACCAGGGTGTGTGGTACACTACCAGGGTGTATGGTGCACTACCAGGGTGTATGGTACACTACCAGGGTGTATGGTACACTACCAGGGTGTATGGTACACTACCAGGGTGTATGGTACACTACCAGGGTGTATGGTACACTACCAGGGTGTATGGTACACTACCAGGGTGTATGGTACACTACCAGAGTGTATGGGTACACTACCAGGGTGTGTGGTACACTACCAGAGTGTATGGTACACTACCAGGGTGTATGGTACACTACCAGGGTGTGTGGTACACTACCAGGGTGTGTGGTACACTACCAGAGTGTATGGTACACTACCAGGGTGTATGGTACACTACCAGGGTGTATGGTACACTACCAGGGTGTATGGTACACTACCAGGGTGTATGGTACACTACCAGAGTGTATGGTACACTACCAGGGTGTATGGTACACTACCAGGGTGTATGGTACACTACCAGGGTGTATGGTACACTACCAGAGTGTATGGTACACTACCAGGGTGTATGGTACACTACCAGGGTGTATGGTACACTACCAGAGTGTATGGTACACTACCAGAGTGTATGGTACACTACCAGAGTGTATGGGTACACTACCAGGGTGTCAAGGTGTATGGTACACTACCAGGGTGTGTGGTACACTACCAGGGTGTGTGGTACACTACCAGGGTGTATGGTACACTACCAGAGTGTATGGGTACACTACCAGGGTGTCAAGGTGTATGGTACACTACCAGGGTGTGTGGTACACTACCAGGGTGTGTGGTACACTACCAGGGTGTATGGTACACTACCAGAGTGTATGGGTACACTACCAGGGTGTCAAGGTGTATGGTACACAGACGTCTGTAGGAGTATACAGTATACAGACTTTCCCTAACACACACTAACGGGTGTTTACTATTTAATAATAATAATATACTATTTAATACTTTACTTTTATTGTATTTATATATACAAGAGTTGTTACATTCTCGTACAGCCGCCAGCACCCGTAGGGTTCCGGGCACGTCCTTAATGACCGTACTACCACCCGACAAATCGTTTAACAACCAGGTACCCATTCACTGCTGGGTGAACACAGGCTACAGTTAAGGATAGGCGCCCAGTCAATCGTCCCCGGCCAGGATACGAATCCAGGCTAAAGTGCTCGCGAAGCGCCGGGCGAGTGTCTTACCACTGTGCCACGGGGACTATACACGTCTCTTGTGCACAAGAACACCTTCACAGGTGCTTGAGAACACGTGTGAGGCGCCAGAACACCTTCACAGGTGTTTGAGAACACGTGTGAGGCGCCAGAACACCTTCACAGGTGTTTGAGAACACGTGTGAGGCAGCAGAACACCTTCACAGGTGTTTGAGAACACGTGTGAGGCAGCAGAACACCTTCACAGGTGTTTGAGAACACGTGTGAGGCAACAGAACACCTTCACAGGTGCTTGAGAACACGTGTGAGGCAGCAGAACACCTTCACAGGTGTTTGAGAACACGTGTGAGGCAGCAGAACACCTTCACAGGTGTTTGAGAACACGTGTGAGGCAGCAGAACACCTTCACAGGTGCTTGAAAACACGTGTGAGGCAGCAGAACACCTTCACAGGTGCTTGAGAACACGTGTGAGGCAGCAGAACACCTTCACATGTGCTCGAGAACACGTGTGAGGCAGCAGAACACCTTCACATGTGTTTGAGAACACGTGTGAGGCAGCAGAACACCTTCACAGGTGCTTGAGAACACGTGTGAGGCGCCAGAACACCTTCACAGGTGCTTGAGAACACGTGTGAGGCAGCAGAACACCTTCACATGTGCTTGAGAACACGTGTGAGGCAGCAGAACACCTTCACAGGTGCTTGAGAACACGTGTGAGGCAGCAGAAACACCTTCACATGTGCTTGAGAAACACGTGTGAGGCAGCAGAACACCTTCACAGGTGCTTGAGAACACGTGTGAGGCACCAGAACACCTTCACAGGTGTTTGAGAACACGTGTGAGGCAACAGAACACCTTCACAGGTGCTTGAGAACACGTGTGAGGCAGCAGAACACCTTCACATGTGCTTGAGAACACGTGTGAGGCAGCAGAACACCTTCACAGGTGCTTGAGAACACGTGTGAGGCAGCAGAACACCTTCACAGGTGTTTGAGAACACGTGTGAGGCAGCAGAACACCTTCACAGGTGCTTGAGAACACGTGTGAGGCAGCAGAACACCTGCTGGGCGGCCCCTTCACGTGTTCACAATCCAATATTTACAATATCAGAAACTCACAAATGATACAAATAACATTCCAAAAATTATATATACATGTAAACAGTCAGTGTTTGGGCGTCATTAAAACCTGACACACATTATCCTACCTACACAAATTCACATCAAAATTCACTCGATATTCCATCCGGTTTGGCCGACCAAATCACCTGTGATATCCATTTTCTCTTCAAAACTCCCGCCCGCGGGGGTCTGTTAGGGGAAAATTCTGCTCCCTGGTCGTATTTTCCCCCACCAGCACGACGCCACACGGCGACAATCGTCGGAAGCCTCCAGAGGTCATCACTAATCCCGATAACTCGTAAATACGCCACAAACGACGCCGGATAAAACATTCATAATTATTTTTTTTCCATCTTAAACCCCCCCCTACCATCTCCTACTTTCCCCCCCTACCGCCACACACAGTTTTATCCCCCACCACAAATTCGGCTGTAATTTTTCCCCTAATGCGGCGGGAAGTGGCTGGTCCGTGCTCGCCTATGTTACTCGATGCCAGCAAATCTCATTCAATACTCCCTGGAAAAAACTTATGCTAAATGGTATTCCCAAGCTCAGCGTTGTCAGACCGAATTTACATAGAATATCAATCGCATTTGGCCGCCAGCGAGACGTCGGCTGAGGGATTTTTCCCCCCCTTTTGTAAGACCGTTGACGGGCAGGGAAATACATATACCGGCGGACGTGTAAAACTGGTCAACTGTGAATTGTGGAATGAATGCAGTTCACGTGCAGTTGAAAAACTGCATTTTGCAGTAATGGAGTTGAAATATTGCAATTTGAACTTTTACTGGGAGCTGATAGCCCTAATGAAATTCCGTTGAGTGAACGATAGACAGTGGAAGCCCCGAGTGTGGCCGGGGTTCGTTCAGTTCTCTGTGGGTGTAGGAGGCTCAAGGAGCTCCCACAGCACCTTCCTCCCACACCCGGCCTCCCACGTACTCCCACGCTCACAACAACAGCCCAAAAGATCAGCGAAATAGACGGCAGCAAGGGAGGACAACACAGAGGGAAAGTGAGTGAAAATGAACGAAGTGGAGTGAATTTTTGCGGGCCTCGCGTGGCGCGAGATCAAAGACAGGAGCTATAATCACGTGAAGGGCAACCCGCGTGTTTTAGTGCCATAACCGCTGGTTACAGTGCCACACTCACCACCAGTTACAGTGCCACACCCACCAGTTACAGTGCCACACTCACCACCAGTTACAGTGCCACACTCACCACCAGTTACAGTGCCACACTCACCCTCAGTTACAGTGCCACACTCACCACCAGTTACAGTGCCACACTCACCACCAGTTACAGTGCCACACTCACCACCAGTTACAGTGCCACACTCACCACCAGTTACAGTGCCACACTCACCACCAGTTACAGTGCCACACTCACCACCAGTTACAGTGAGGGCGCGGTAAGTCAGCATGACTTGTCCTAAGTTCACTGTTTGAATCTTCCTGAAATGCGACCTATTGCAGCCAATGGGAGGCAGGCGAATCGTGGTACTCTGTGATTGGTTGAGGTTTGAAGCATCAGCCAATCATCGCTAAGTAAACAGGTTCCCCAGTGGCTACCATTGGCGGAGGTGAGCTCCCAGAGCTCAGTTGGTTTGTGGCGTCGTGGGAGGCGGACACTCACGACGGCGGTCCGTCTACAGTCTTCAATTTGTCAATAAACGCTCAGTAAATGGTCATTTCAGCGACGCTCTCGCTTCTTACAGGGTCGGCGTTCGATCCCCGATGGTCTAAATGGTTGGGTACTCCGGCCTCATACCCACGCCAAGTGCCGTATAGTCTTCATGGCTAAGGACATTCTGATAATTAGCTCAGCGCCCCACACCAGCATGGCAGGACATGGCAGGGCATGGCAGGGCATGGCAGAGCATGGCAGGGCATGGCAGGGCATGGCAGAGCATGGCAGGACATGGCAGGGCATGGCAGGGCATGGCAGAGCATGGCAGGGCATGGGAGGGCATAACAGAGCATGGCAGAGCATGGCAGGACATGGCAGGGCATAAAGAAGCATGGCAGAGCATGCCAGGGCATGGCAGGGCATGGCAGAGCATGGCAGGACATGGCAGGGCATAACAGAGCGTGGCAGAGCATGGCAGGGCATGGCAGGACATAACAGAGCATGGCAGAGCATGGCAGGGCATAACAGAGCATGGCAGAGCATGGCAGGGCATGGCAGGGCATAACAGGGCATGACAGGACATAACAGAGCATGGCAGGGCATGGCAGGACATAACAGAGCATGGCAGGGCATGGCAGGGCATGGCAGAGCATGGCAGGACATAACAGAGCATGGCAGGGCATGGCAGAGCATGGCAGGACATGGCAGGGCATAACAGAGCGTGGCAGAGCATGGCAGGGCATGGCAGGACATAACAGAGCATGGCAGAGCATGGCAGGACATGGCAGGGCATAACAGAGCGTGGCAGAGCATGGCAGAGCATGGCAGGGCATAACAGGGCATGGCAGGACATAACAGAGCATGGCAGGGCATGGCAGGACATAACAGAGCATGGCAGGGCATGGCAGAGCATGGCAGAGCATGGCAGGACATAACAGAGCATGGCAGGGCATGGCAGAACATGGCAGGGCATGGCAGAGCATGGCAGGGCATGGTAGGACATAACAGAGCATGGCAGAGCATGGCAGGACATGGCAGGGCATAACAGAGCGTGGCAGAGCATGGCAGGGCATGGCAGGGCATGGCAGGACATAACAGAGCATGGCAGAGCATGGCAGGACATGGCAGGGCATGGCAGGACATAACAGAGCATGGCAGAGCATGGCAGAGCATGGCAGGGCATGGCAGGGCATGGCAGAGCATGGCAGGACATAACAGAGCATGGCAGAGCATGGCAGAGCATGGCAGGGCATGGCAGGACATAACAGAGCATGGCAGGGCATGGCAAAGCATGGCAGGACATAACAGAGCATGGCAGGGCATGGCAGAGCATGGCAGGGCATGGCAGAGCATGGCAGAGCATGGCAGGGCATGGCAGGACATGGCAGGGCATGGCAGGACATAACAGAGCATGGCAGGGCATGGCAGAGCATGGCAGGGCATGGCAGAGCATGGCAGGGCATGGCAGAGCATGGCAGGGCATGGCAGGGCATGGCAGAGCATGGCAGAGCATGGCAGGACATGGCAGGGCATGGCAGGGCATGGCAGAACATGGCAGAGCATGGCAGGACATGGCAGAGCATGGCAGAGCATGGCAGGGCATGGCAGGGCACGCCCCAACACACACTCTGCCCCCTGCTCGCTGGAGGACCCTCACATCTGAACCATCCACCGACCGTCAATGACTGAACACATGAGAGTAACCCGTGACTGCCGTTCTTGGGGTAACTCAGGTTTGTTAACATACGATTAAAAACAAGAAAGATTTCTTGAGTTTTTAAATAGTTTTATAAACAAATCCTTATCATACATATTTAATTACTTTTATGGTAGATATATAAGTAAAAAATATTAACTGTAATGTTTTTGTATCAAAAGGCCAAAAATGAGTTCATTATGACCGTGGAAGTGGTTGGGCACTATTCCTTTCCCTCGTCCCATCCCAAATCCTTATCCTGACCCCTTCCAAGTGCTTTATAGTCGTAATGACTTCGCGCTTTTGAAAAAAAACATAAAAAAAGTTAGACAGCTGCTACTGGCTGCTTCCTGGGAGGCCAGGGGGGGGGGAGATAAGGAAAAGGAGGCCTGGTCGAGGACCGGGCCGCAGAGACGCTGAACCCCGAAATCATCTCAAGATAACCTCAAGAAAACGAAGCATCACGTGTCTGCGGAGGCATCACCCAACCTCACCTGTTCCTGACTCGTGTGGGCGGCCCACTTGTGTTATGGTGGGCGGCCACACGAGTCATTCTCTGTAACTAGCTAACTGTAACTTTACGTAATAATCTCCATTGAGGTCTGATAAAGACCTTTTGCGCCCTCTGTAATCCTTTTTGCGCTACCGCTCACAGGGTGAGTATGGGGTGCACAATAAACTAGCCGCCTCCGACAACAACCAATCAATGATCACACGTCACTCAGTGCACTGTGCAACACTCCAAAATGGCGGCGTCAATCATCAACTATCGCCAAGCTGAATAAAGTTTTCTTGAACGTAGAAAATAAATTGTCAGCGTTCGTTGGCTCTGGTGGTTCCCGTGACCCCTGATCGAGCCCCGTGACCCCTGATCGAGCCCCGTGACCCCTGATCGAGCCCCGTGACCCCTGATCGAGCCCCGTGACCCTTGATCGAGCCCCGTGACCCCTGATCGAGCCCCGCGACACCAAAGAACAAAGATAATGAGAATAAAATCATTCCCGGACATTTATCGCAGAAACCACAAAAGAATTTCACCAAACTTCAAAGGTCGTTAGAGAACACTGATCGGTCATTGGTTCACATTTCTTAAAGATCTGCGGGTTTTGTGGTGTTAAACCTCTCCAAGATGGTGTTGCAACCACTCCAAGATGGTGTTGTAACCTCTCCAAGATGGTGTTGCAACCTCTCCAAGATGGTGTTGTGACCCCTCCAAGATGGTGTTAAACCTCTCTAAGATGGTGTTGTGACCCCTCCAAGATGGTGTTGTGACCTCTCCAAGATGGTGTTGTGACCCCTCCAAGATGGTGTTAAACCTCTCCAAGATGGTGTTGTAACCCCTCCAAGATGGTGTTGTGACCTCTCCAAGATGGTGTTGTGACCCCTCCAAGATGGTGTTGTGACCTCTCCAAGATGGTGTTGCAACCCCTCTCCAAGATGGTGTTGTGACCCCTCCAAGATGGTGTTGCAACCCCTCCAAGATGGTGTTGTGACCCCTCCAAGATGGTGTTGTGACCTCTCCAAGATGGTGTTGCAACCCTCCAAGATGGTGTTGTGACCTCTCCAAGATGGTGTTGTGACCCCTCCAAGATGGTGTTGCAACCCCTCCAAGATGGTGTTGTGACCCCTCCAAGATGGTGTTGTGACCTCTCCAAGATGGTGTTGTGACCCCTCCAAGATGGTGTTGTAACCCCTCCAAGATGGTGTTGTGACCTCTCCAAGATGGTGTTGTGACCTCTCCAAGATGGTGTTGCAACCCCTCCAAGATGGTGTTGTGACCTCTCCAAGATGGTGTTGCAACCCCTCCAAGATGGTGTTGCAACCCCTCCAAGATGGTGTTGCAACCCCTCCAAGATGGTGTTGTGACCACTCCAAGATGGTGTTGTGACCTCTCCAAGATGGTGTTGCAACCCCTCCAAGATGGTGTTGCAACCCTCCAAGATGGTGTTGTGACCCCTCCAAGATGGTGTTGTGACCTCTCCAAGATGGTGTTGCAACCCCTCCAAGATGGTGTTGTGACCTCTCCAAGATGGTGTTGCAACCCCTCCAAGATGGTGTTGCAACCCCTCCAAGATGGTGTTGTGACCCCTCCAAGATGGTGTTGTGACCTCTCCAAGATGGTGTTGCAACCCCTCCAAGATGGTGTTGTGACCCCTCCAAGATGGTGTTGTGACCTCTCCAAGATGGTGTTGCAACCCCTCCAAGATGGTGTTGTGACCTCTCCAAGATGGTGTTGTGACCCCTCCAAGATGGTGTTGCAACCCCTCCAAGATGGTGTTGTGACCCCTCCAAGATGGTGTTGCAACCCCTCCAAGATGGTGTTGTGACCCCTCCAAGATGGTGTTGCAACCCCTCCAAGATGGTGTTGTGACCTCTCCAAGATGGTGTTGTGACCTCTCCAAGATGGTGTTGTGACCTCTCCAAGATGGTGTTGCAACCCCTCCAAGATGGTGTTGTGACCTCTCCAAGATGGTGTTGCAACCCCTCCAAGATGGTGTTGTGACCTCTCCAAGATGGTGTTGCAACCCCTCCAAGATGGTGTTGTGACCTCTCCAAGATGGTGTTGTGACCCCTCCAAGATGGTGTTGCAACCCCTCCAAGATGGTGTTGTGACCCCTCCAAGATGGTGTTGTGACCTCTCCAAGATGGTGTTGTGACCCCTCCAAGATGGTGTTGTAACCCCTCCAAGATGGTGTTGTGACCCCTCCAAGATGGTGTTGTGACCCCTCCAAGATGGTGTTGTGACCCCTCCAAGATGGTGTTGTAACCCCTCCAAGATGGTGTTGTAACCCCTCCAAGATGGTGTTGTAACCCCTCCAAGATGGTGTTAAACCTCTCCAAGATGGTGTTGTGACCCCTCCAAGATAGTGTCACTACACCTTGAAGACAGTGCCACACTCCACAATGGTGGCACTGCATCAAGACAGTGCCACCATTGGCACTGTCTTCCCACCATAAAGTCGAGACAATACTAAAGTCGACAGCTGATCTGAGCCAAGCCAATAAGTGTGTTGACACAGCTGTAAGTCAGACCTCACAGGGTGAGGTGTAATGTGGTCTACTTAACACTTACAAAGTAGTAGGTGGCAGTGTAGTGTGGTCTACTTACAAGGTGTAGTGTAGGGTGGTGGCTAGGGTGTAGTGTGACCCACTTACAAGGTGTAGTGTAGGGTGGTGGCTAGGGTGTAGTGTGACCCACTTACAAGGTGTAGTGTAGGGTGGTGGCTAGGGTGTAGTGTGACCCACTTACAAGGTGTAGTGTAGGGTGGTGGCTAGGGTGTAGTGTGACCCACTTACAAGGTGTCGTGTAGGGTGGTGGCTAGGGTGTAGTGTGACCCACTTACAAGGTGTAGTGTAGGGTGGTGGCTAGGGTGTAGTGTGACCCACTTACAAGGTGTAGTGTAGGGTGGTGGCTGGGGTGTAGTGTAGGGTGTAGTGTGACCCACTTACAAGGTGTAGTGTAGGGTGGCGGCTGGGGTGTAGTGTGACCCACTTACAAGGTGTAGTGTAGGGTGGTGGCTGGGGTGTAGTGTGACCCACTTACAAGGTGTAGTGTAGGGTGGTGGCTAGGGTGTAGTGTGACCCACTTACAAGGTGTAGTGTAGGGTGGTGGCTAGGGTGTAGTGTGACCCACTTACAAGGTGTAGTGTAGGGTGGTGGCTAGGGTGTAGTGTGACCCACTTACAAGGTGTAGTGTAGGGTGGTGGCTGGGGTGTAGTGTGACCCACTTACAAGGTGTAGTGTAGGGTGGTGGCTAGGGTGTAGTGTGACCCACTTACAAGGTGTAGTGTAGGGTGGTGGCTAGGGTGTAGTGTGACCCACTTACAAGGTGTAGTGTAGGGTGGTGGCTGGGGTG
>NW_025567902.1:20000-49120 GCF_020424385.1 Procambarus clarkii
CATCTTGCAACATTTACACTCATCTTGCAACATTTACACCCATCTTGCAACATTTACACTCATCTTGCAACATTTACACTCATCTTGCAACATTTACACTCATCTTGCAACATTTACACTCATCTTGCAACATTTACACCCATCTTGCAACATTTACACTCATCTTACGATAGTTACACAGTAGCAACAACCCTCCCCCCCCCATCATGACATAATCTTACCAAGTGAAGACGAATTTTCACCATTTGCATCTTTAATAATATAGAAAACTTTATAAAATTTCAGTGAAATTGTGTCTCCGCTTCGCGCGGTGCAGGAGAGCGGGTTGGAAAAGTTATAATAACTTAATATTCGACGAAAAAGAGGCTGAATTGAAAAGTTTTAATTCTTAAATTGCTGAGGCAGAAGTGCATGCTATTTGCCTAAATGGAATGCCTCTCTGTGTGGCCTTTCTCAAGAGTTCCACAAGTCCACGCTCGCCTGGAAACTTCTCGAAGCTTTATGGCCTCGGAGGGTTTAGTGGGCTTCGTATTGGCTTGAAACACTCGGGGTTCAGAGGGCTCACTCACTCACTCACTCGTAGCTCGAGACTCAGGCGTCGTGGAGTACTGGAACTCGTCCTCATCTCAAAAGGCTGACCTCGAAAACTGCTTCATTCACTTCCCAGCTTCAAGTGTTAACCACCACCACCGGTGTTAACCACCACCAGCCAGTGTTAACCACTACCAGCCAGTGTTAACCACCACTAGCAGCCAGTGTTAAGCACCACCAACACCAGTGTTAACCACCACCAGCCAGTGTTAACCACCACCACCAGCCAGTGTTAACCACCACCACCAGCCAGTGTTAACCACCACTACCAGCCAGTGTTACCCACCACCACCAGCCAGTGTTAACCACCACCACCAGCCAGTGTTAACCACCACCAGCCAGTGTTAACCACTACCAGCCAGTGTTAACCACCACTACCAGCCAGTGTTAAGCACCAGCAGCCAGTGTTAACCACCACCACCAGCCAGTGTTAACCACCACTACCAGCCAGTGTTAACCACCACCAGCCAGTGTTAACCACCACCACCAGTGTTAACCACCACCAGCCAGTGTTAACCACCACCAGCCAGTGTTAACCACCACCAGCCAGTGTTAACCACCACCAGCCAGTGTTAACCACCACTACCAGCCAGTGTTAACCACCACTACCAGCCAATGTTAACCACCACCACCAGTGTTAACCACCACCACCAGCCAGTGTTAATCACCACCAGCCAGTGTTAACCACCACCAGCCAGTGTTAACCACCACCACCAGCCAGTGTTAACCACCACTACCAGCCAGTGTTAACCACCACCACCAGTGTTAACCACCACCACCACCAGCCAGTGTTAACCACCACCACCAGCCAGTGTTAACCACCACCAACACCAGTGTTAACCACCACCACCACCAGTGTTAACCACCACCACCAGCCAGTGTTAACCACCACCACCAGCCAGTGTTAACCACCACCACCAGCCAGTGTTAACCACCACCAGCCAGTGTTAACCACCACCACCACCAGTGTTAACCACTACCAGCCAGTGTTAACCACCACCACCAGCCAGTGTTAACCACCACTACCACCAGTGTTAACCACCACCACCAGTGTTAACCACCACCAGCCAGTGTTAACCACCACCACCACCACCAGTGTTAACCACCACCAGCCAGTGTTAACCACCACCAGTGTTAACCACCACCACCAGCCAGTGTTAACCACCACCACCACCAGTGTTAACCACCACCACCACCAGCCAGTGTTAACCACCACCACCAGCCAGTGTTAACCACCACCAACACCAGTGTTAACCACCACCACCACCAGCCAGTGTTAACCACCACCAGCCAGTGTTAACCACCACCACCACCAGTGTTAACCACCACCACCAGCCAGTGTTAACCACCACCAGCCAGTGTTAACCACCACCACCAGCCAGTGTTAACCACCACCACCAGCCAGTGTTAACCACCACCACCACCAGTGTTAACCACCACCAGCCAGTGTTAACCACCCCCACCACCAGTGTTAACCACCACCAGCCAGTGGTAACCACCACCAGCCAGTGTTAACCACCACCACCAGCCAGTGTTAACCACCACCAGCCAGTGTTAACCACCACCACCAGCCAGTGTTAACCACCACCAGCCAGTGTTAACCACCACCAGCCAGTGTTAACCACCACCAACAGCCAGTGTTAACCACCACCAGCCAGTGTTAACCACCACCAGCCAGTGTTAACCACCACCACCAGCCAGTGTTAACCACCACCACCAGCCAGTGTTAACCACCACCACCAGCCAGTGTTAACCACCACCACCAGCCAGTGTTAACCACCACCACCAGTGTTAACCACCACCAGCCAGTGTTAACCACCACCACCAGTGTTAACCACCACCAGCCAGTGTTAACCACCACCAGCCAGTGTTAACCACCACCAGCCAGTGTTAACCACCACCAGCCAGTGTTAACCACCACCAGCCAGTGTTAACCACCACCAACCAGTGTTAACCACCACCAACCAGTGTTAACCACCACCAACCAGTGTTAACCACCACCAGCCAGTGTTAACCACCACCAACCAGTGTTAACCACCACAACCACTAGTGTTAACCACCACCACCAGACAGTGTTAACCACCACCAGCCAGTGTTAACCACCACCAGCCAGTGTTAACCACCACCACCAGTGTTAACCACCACCAGCCAGTGTTAACCACCACCAGCCAGTGTTAACTACCACCAACCAGTGTTAACCACCACCACCAGTGTTAACCACCACCAGCCAGTGTTAACCACCACCAACCAGTGTTAACCACCACCACCAACCAGTGTTAACCACCACCAACCAGTGTTAACCACCACCAGCCAGTGTTAACCACCACCAGCCAGTGTTAACCACCACCACCAGTGTTAACCACTACCAGTCAGTGTTAACCACCACCAACCAGTGTTAACCACCACCACCAACCAGTGTTAACCACCACCAGCCAGTGTTAACCACCACCAACCAGTGTTAACCACCACCACCAACCAGTGTTAACCACCACCACCACCAGTGTTAACCACCACCACCACCAGTGTTAACCACCACCACCAGTGTTAACCACCACCACCAGTGTTAACCACCACCAGCCAGTGTTAACCACCACCAGCAGCCAGTGTTAACCACCACCACCAGTGTTAACCGCCACCAGCCAGTGTTAACCACCACCACCAGTGTTAACCACCACCACCAGTGTTAACCACCACCACCAGTGTTAACCACCACCACCAGCCAGTGTTAACCACCACCAGCCAGTGTTAACCACCACTACCAGTGTTAACCACCACCACCAGTGTTAACCACCACCACCAGCCAGTGTTAACCACCACCAGCCAGTGTTAACCACCACCACCAGTGTTAACCACCACCACCAGCCAGTGTTAACCACCACCAACCAGTGTTAACCACCACCACCAGCCAGTGTTAACCACCACCACCAGTGTTAACCACCACCACCAGTGTTAACCACCACCACCAGCCAGTGTTAACCGCCACCAGCCAGTGTTAACCACCACCACCAGTGTTAACCACCACCACCAGCCAGTGTTAACGACCACCACCAGCCAGTGTTATCCACCACCACCAGTGTTAACCACCACCACCAGCCAGTGTTAACCACC
The DNA here is from genome assembly GCF_020424385.1 of Procambarus clarkii. Classification (NCBI taxonomy): domain Eukaryota; kingdom Metazoa; phylum Arthropoda; class Malacostraca; order Decapoda; family Cambaridae; genus Procambarus; species Procambarus clarkii. The sequence goes on from NW_025567902.1 coordinate 23,700, forward strand.
ACCACCAGCCAGTGTTAACGACCACCACCAGCCAGTGTTAACCACCACCACCAGTGTTAACCACCAGCCGTGTAAACCAGGAGTGTTGAGAGGGCGCTGGGCGCTCCTCCCTCCACTCAATTATAAGGTTTAGCTGCGACAGGAAATTGAAGGCTAATTCCACAAGTTTGTAAAAGTAGAATCAAAGCAATTCCATTTCCAGGAGGCGGGACCGCTGCCCGATCCAGATTTGTCTTTTCTCGTTGTTAGACGAACACAAGACCTCTCCCGAGGCTCTAAAGTGCTTAAAGTAGCTTGTTAGAGGGAGATCTGAGTCACTCGTGCGTTGATTGGCTTTTATTATCAAAGATTTGACCAGTTGGAGGGTGATTATTGCAGAGATAATGAGAAAGTGAAGCCGAAGCCAGGGTCTAGGCGCGGCTGGCACGGGTCGGGACGCAAGCCTTGTTGTGTGAGGCACGCTAGCCTAACGAGTCGGCCGGAAATTGAGCAAATGCAATAGTTGAGGACACTCCTGCCATTAGGATCACTCTAACTCAAGTAATGCGCGCGGCCTCCTCCGCCTCTTCCCCTCACCAGAATGTGTCGGGGGGAGGCAGCTTAGTTTTCAATCTATTTGGCTGAAGAAAGAGACTTTTGCCGCGCTGATGAGGGCGGGAAGCCGGGGCCAAGCATGAGACGCATCCTAATCCCCGCCTCCGACCTCAACACATGTTTACTCAAGCCTACATTTTTCATGGTACATTTATAGCTTTTGAAAATGTTTCTTTGCCACATTAAATTTTTTTTTTAGCCTATATACACATTATACACACAAACATTATATTATATATCAAGATGAAGACCACTAAAGTCAACAAATGCAAATGAACGACATTATAAAAGTGAAGATCGACTGAGTGAGGTGATTTACATAATTACAGTCACAGTAACAACCAACACTTTTACTGTGACTCTGACAAGAGTTGTGTAGTGAGAAGCGCTCAGTAATTTATACAAAGATTTTGTAAACATTGATCACATCTCCACAAACAGTTTCAACACACAGGAGAAACATTATATATATATATATATATATATATATATATATATATATATATATATATATATATATATATATATATATATATATATATATATATGCGAACAAGCCTGAACGGTCTCCAGGCAAATATGTAACTGAAATCCTCTTTTGTCCGGTCGTGTTGGTCGAGTGGTTAAGGTGTCCTGTACGCCAGATGCAGAGTGCTCCTGGCAGTATGGGTTCGAGTCACTTCTGGGGTGCGAGTTTTCATATTATATATATATATATATATATATATATATATATATATATATATATATATATTTATATATATATATAATATATATATCGAGGCTTGTTCGCATATATATATGTATATATATAGCTGTGTTACTGATAATCCTCTGAGTGACAGCTGTGTCGCCATCAACAACATATAAAGCGCTTGAGTAGCACTGTTTGGGTCAAACTGTGAAACACTTTAAATTATTACTAGGCTCCTAACTAGGCCACATAACTAGGCCACATAACTAGGCTCCTAACTAGGCCACATAACTAGGCCACATAACTAGGCTCCTAACTAGGCCACATAACTAGGCCACATAACTAGGCTCCTAACTAGGCCACATAACTAGGCTCCTAACTAGGCCACATAACTAGGCCACATAACTAGGCTCCTAACTAGGCCACATAACTAGGCCACATAACTAGGCTCCTAACTAGGCCACATAACTAGGCCACATAACTAGGCTCCTAACTAGGCCACATAACTAGGCCACATAACTAGGCTCCTAACTAGGCCACATAACTAGGCCACATAACTAGGCTCCTAACTAGGCCACATAACTAGGCTCCTAACTAGGCCACATAACTAGGCCACATAACTAGGCTCCTAACTAGGCCACATAACTAGGCCACATAACTAGGCTCCTAACTAGGCCACATAACTAGGCCACATAACTAGGCTCCTAACTAGGCCACATAACTAGGCTCCTAACTAGGCCACATAACTAGGCCACATAACTAGGCTCCTAACTAGGCCACATAACTAGGCCACATAACTAGGCTCCTAACTAGGCCACATAACTAGGCCACATAACTAGGCTCCTAACTAGGCCACATAACTAGGCTCCTAACTAGGCCACATAACTAGGCCACATAACTAGGCTCCTAACTAGGCCACATAACTAGGCCCCTAACTAGGCCACATAACTAGGCCACATAACTAGGCCACATAAATGCAGTAAGGAGTGTAAACATACAACATAATGTGTAGACATGTAGAGGTGTACACATACACACACACACTGGGAACACTGGGGTGATACTAGAGGTTTGTGACGAAGGAGGGGGCGTGCCTGTGTACCAACACCACACCTGCCGCCACACCTGCCACTGCTCTTGTAATCTTGTGAATAAAAATGATTTCAATAAAAGGATTAGAAAAGTTATTGGTATTTTATAAATAAAGGTGAGTGTGGTGGAGGGAGTGTGGTGGAGGGAGTGTGGTGGAGGGACCGTGGTGGAGGGAGTGTGGTGGAGGGACCGTGGTGGAGGGAGTGTGGTGGAGGGACCGTGGTGGAGGGAGAGTGGTGGAGGGACCGTGGTGGAGGGACCGTGGTGGAGGGACCGTGGTGGAGGGAGAGTGGTGGAGGGAGTGTGGTGGAGGGACCGTGGTGGAGGGACCGTGGTGGAGGGAGAGTGGTGGAGGGAGTGTGGTGGAGGGACCGTGGTGGAGGGAGTGTGGTGGAGGGACCGTGGTGGAGGGAGTGTGGTGGAGGGACCGTGGTGGAGGGAGTGTGGTGGAGGGAGTGTGGTGGAGGGAGTGTGGTGGAGGGACCGTGGTGGAGGGAGTGTGGTGGAGGGACCGTGGTGGAGGGACCGTGGTGGAGGGACCGTGGTGGAGGGAGCGTGGTGGAGGGAGCGTGGTGGAGGGAGCGTGGTGGAGGGAGTGTGGTGGAGGGACCGTGGTGGAGGGACCGTGGTGGAGGGACCGTGGTGGAGGGACCGTGGTGGAGGGACCGTGGTGGAGGGACCGTGGTGGAGGGACCGTGGTGGAGGGACCGTGGTGGAGGGACCGTGGTGGAGGGACCGTGGTGGAGGGACCGTGGTGGAGGGACCGTGGTGGAGGGAGCGTGGTGGAGGGAGTGGTGGAGGGAGTGTGGTGGAGGGACCGTGGTGGAGGGAGTGTGGTGGAGGGAGTGGTGGAGGGAGTGTGGTGGAGGGAGTGTGGTGGAGGGACCGTGGTGGAGGGACCGTGGTGGAGGGAGTGTGGTGGAGGGCGCCAGAGACCGTTGACACCACCTGAGGACAAGAAGGACTCAACAAAGCTACACTATAACTCACTATAGGATAATAGGCTGTTGCTCACACCACATTACTCATCATTAACTGCTCGCTGATTGTATTATTGGTAATTATGCCTCACAATTATACCTAAAAAACACACCATTTTCATTCATTATTCATTTTGCTCCGCGCTTGCCCCTCGCTACAAAAAATATATGAATTCAAATAAACGAAATATAGTTTCTCTTCCCGCTCAAAAAATTACAAAAATTGTTAGCGGTCATATCTGTGATACTCGCATACATTTTTACATGATATTATATTCGGTAAAAATATGTCTTTTTAATTAAATGCAGATGGCGGTATATTAAATGATATCCCAAACGCACACCTCAATTATTATATAAAAGTCTAGGCAATTACTAAAGGTTTTTTTTCAGCAGGCTGTCGGAGGGCGCCATATTCACCAGCGACCTGAGTTAAAAGTTTTGTAAATAAGTGTTAATTTTGACCTACAGACCGGTTTACTTGGAGTGTGAAGCTGCCATGTCGACGGGACATTGCTCGAATTGAAGCACGGGTTCACCATAGCCCGTGCTACTTGGAACTTTTGTTCCGAGTAGCGAATCTTAAACAACAACAAAACATCGAATTGAAATTGAAATAAGTTTATTGAGGTAAAATCCACACAAAGGGATGAGGCAGCTCAAGCTATTCTCACCCCGTTCAGTACATCGTGTTAATACATACATAGACACACATCACAAACAATAAACATATTACCAAACATTCTGAGAGATAAACATATACATTTCCTCCTTTACACAAGTAATATATATATTGCTCGATGTTTCTCATGGGTCAGTATACCCTCTAGGCCCCCAGGGTGTGAGAGTATACTCTGAAGCAGCTTTTCTCAAAATAAGTTCCGCAACGCGACATTTATCAAGGCTTATATCTTGTGTTTACAGATATGGTTGATAGGCTATTAATAAATATATATACACAGGTTAAGATCCAGTAATACAAGAGTATTACTTGTGGAGGTAAACCTACACCCTGTCTCAAGGTGTTGTATACAATTACACACAGAAATCACAATAGCGTTTAATCGACTGAGCTACGACATGGTAAAAAAATTGCAACCGGGAGTTCTATTGATCTTACTCGGATCCTCGTCACGGCCCTTGTGGATTTGTTCATGTTGTATACAGCCCAAAGATTGATAATACACTTACGCAGATACTCTGTCTTTCTCGGCCTCGGCCTGGTCGAGGACCGGACCGCGGGGACACTAAGCCCCGAAATCATTTCAAGATAAGCTCAAGATAACCTACCTTCAGCTTCTCTCTAACGGAATTGTAAGAGGTTTCTACTAATATATGTTTTATTCCAATGTTGCTGTAGCCGTTCCTTGAGACATGAGAATTATTTCAAGTGTTCCACAAGAGTAAGAGGGTGTGTAGCCTACACCCTGGAGTGCAGGGTGTAGGTGTAGACACTGTCATGGTGTAACTAAAGTGATCTTACTTTTAACTATTTAATGTATTGATAGGCTAATATTCTTTACATAAAATATATACATTTCCACTAACTTCCTTGTTACTTTTAATTGTACACCTGTCCATACACCTGGGCCACACCTGGGCCACACCTGGGCCACACCTGCACCACACACACAGAGAAAACTATGGACAAACAGAGAATAGGTAAGACTTAGAATATATAAGATAATAGATAAGATAGAATAGATAAGAATAGGTAAGACTTAAGATGAGCTGAGGAGAAGAACATGTGTAACACTGCAGACTTGAGACAGACGTCGTCTCCCGCCCTTACCTGTCAACTACGGCGCTCGGATACGACGGGCACCGCACCACAGGACTCACCGCTGTTGGGTTGCAGGATAAACAACACAGCATTGTGCTCTCAGCGCACTACTGCTCACATATACAGGTAACGTAGAGCTCCATTGGCCTATGTACAGGTAGCGAAGTGCCGTGTGTAGGCTGATGTCAACACCTTGTGTAGGTGTGTGTGTTGGGACTCAGTCACACCCAGGCCTACCAGCTCCTCCACCTTCTCTTCCACCAGTGTCCCCTCACTCTCTCTTCCTCTCACCTCTCACGGTACACCTGTGTGTACCCTTGACGGTACACCTGTGTGTACCCTTGACGGTACACCTGTGTGTACCCTGCACGGTACACCTGTGTGTACCCTTGATGGTACACCTGTGTGTACCCTGCACGGTACACCTGTGTGTACCCTGCACGGTACACCTGTGTGTACCCTGCACGGTACACCTGTGTGTACCCTGCACGGTACACCTGTGTGTACCCTGCACGGTACACCTGTGTGTACCCTGCACGGTACACTGGCTACTCTACGTTAGGTTAGGTGGGTTTTGAAGGACTGGGTTGTCCAGTTATGAGACATTGTTAATTGAAGTTGCCTAACAATAGGTGGCCTAAGAATAGGTTGGCTAAGAATAGGTGGCCGAAGAATAGGTTGCCTAAGAATAGGTTGCCTAAGAATAGGTTGGCTAAGAATAGGTGGCCTAAGAATAGGTTGGCTAAGAATAGGTGGGCTAAGAATAGGTGGCCTAAGAATAGGTTGGCTAAGAATAGGTGGCCGAAGAATAGGTTGCCTAAGAATAGGTTGCCTAAGAATAGGTTGGCTAAGAATAGGTGGGCTAAGAATAGGTGGCCTAAGAATAGGTTGGCTAAGAATAGGTGGCCTAAGAATAGGTTGGCTAAGAATAGGTGGCCTAAGAATAGGTGGCCTAAGAATAGGTTGGCTAAGAATAGGTTGGCTAAGAATAGGTGGCCTAAGAATAGGTTGGCTAAGAATAGGTGGCCTAAGAATAGGTTACCTAAGAATAGGTTGGCTAAGAATAGGTGGCCTAAGAATAGGTGGCTAAGAATAGGTTGGCTAAGAATAGGTGGCCTAAGAATAGGTGGCCTAAGAATAGGTTGGCTAAGAATAGGTGGCCTAAGAACAGGTTGGCTAAGAATAGGTTGGCTAAGAATAGGTGGCCTAAGAATAGGTGGCCTAAGAATAGGTGGCCTAAGAATAGGTTGGCTAAGAATAGGTGGCCTAAGAATAGGTTGGCTAAGAATAGGTTGGCTAAGAATAGGTGGCCTAAGAATAGATGGCCTAAGAATAGGTTGGCTAAGAATAGGTGGCCTAATAGGTTGGCTAAGAATAGGTTGGCTAAGAATAGGTGGCCTAAGAATAGATGGCCTAAGAATAGGTTGGCTAAGAATAGGTGGCCTAAGAATAGGTTGGCTAAGAATAGGTTGGCTAAGAATAGGTGGCCTAAGAATAGGTGGCCTAAGAATAGGTTGGCTAAGAATAGGTGGCCTAAGAATAGGTTGGCTAAGAATAGGTGGCCTAAGAATAGGTGGCCTAAGAATAGGTTGGCTAAGAATAGGTGGCCTAAGAATAGATGGCCTAAGAATAGGTTGGCTAAGAATAGGTTGGCTAAGAATAGGTGGCCTAAGAATAGGTTGGCTAAGAATAGGTTGGCTAAGAATAGGTGGCCTAAGAATAGATGGCCTAAGAATAGGTTGGCTAAGAATAGGTGGCCTAAGAATAGATGGCCTAAGAATAGGTTGGCTAAGAATAGGTGGCCTAAGAATAAGTGGGCTAAGAATAGGTTGGAAGAGATGAAGCAGGACGCGGTACTCATCAGTGATGACGGAGCTCAGAACATCCAGATGACTAGACACAACATTTGTCTATCAGAGGAAGATGTCTATTAGTTGTCAACATCCCCATTACCATTATCCCGTCCCATCACCACTTCCCCTTCTCCCATTCCACCTATTATTCCATTTTCTTGAGTGATTGTTCCCTATTCTCCCCCTTGTTTACTTTTCTCTTGCTCGTCTCCGCTTCCTTCCCTTCTTGAGGCTCCTCTTTCTCCTTTTCCTTTCTTGTCTCATTTCCACTTCCTCTAAGTGTCCCCTCTCTTCATATGTCCCTCTTCCCCATCTCTACTTAGTTCCCTCCCATCTTCCTGACTAGTTCCTCCTCCCTTTTCCTGTATCCGTCCCTCTACCCCTCCCTGTATCCGTCCGTCTACCCCTTCCTGTATCCGTCCCTCTACCCCTTCCTGTATCCGTCCCTCTCTCACTCCCTGTATCCGTCCTTCTACCCCTTCCTGTATCCGTCCCTCCCCCCTCCCTGTATCCGTCCCTCCCCCCTCCTGTATCCGTCCCTCTCCCCCTCCCTGTCCCCTCACACAAGGGCGTAATTAAATCGTGATTCTCATCTGGGTGTGATGGCGCCTTAAACACGTTAGATCACCACCAGCTCATTAACACTAAAGATGATCTTCGCCCGAGCGCTCCCCCCTCTCACCCACCCCTTTGTGTCTTCAATGTCTCTCCCTCTCTCTCTCTCTCTCAACTCTCATTCCTTTCATTCATTTAGAGTAAGTAGATAGTATGATAATATGATGGGGTAGTTAGATTAGTGCCGACGGAGAGAGAGACACTAAACATTTAGGTTAGAGTGTGGCGGTATTCCGGAGCTGTGGTGCTCGGGCTCCCTGGTGGTGGTGGTCGACTTGGAGGGCGATCAAGACGGCCTCATCACCAGCCTTTATTTACAGAGGTTTTCCCTGGTATTGAGCCATTGAAGGGGATTCATTGCGTAAATGGCAGGGATAATACATCGCTGATGGGACAATGACGCCCTGTATTGGCTGTAGATTTGCTCCATTTCATCCGAAAATCAATGACTTTGCCGCCCATTCTTGTTAGGCAGCCACGACAATATCATTTCGGGGATGCCGACACAGTGACTCCACGGGCCGGTTGCCAGGTGTCGCCCGCTGGCCTAGCGCGACTCTCAAGTATTCTCTAAGTTATTGATTGTGTCATAACACGAGAGTGTGTAGAGGGGGAGACGGTCACCACAAGAGCTCTCCTCTAACAACGTGACTTAGGCAGAAAAGAGAGATTTATAATCGCCATATTATCGCACAGTCAACAAAGATACAGATTCCCTTGTTTCCCCCAACCACGACGATCACTCCCCTCATTAGCGGGCGGGCAACCAATCAGCGCGCGCCTCAGCCCCGCCCACCAATCAGCTGGCGGCACCCGGCACTGCCGCGCGTGCGCGGGAAGTTTTGAGTGGCCGCCTTCCGTGTTTGCACATGGGAAGGAGGCAATGATTTGATAAGGGAAGACCATATTGGGTTTGTACCATCTGATTCTGGTAATAGCGGCCGGAGCCACGTAGCAGGGCGGTAGTGGGCCTAGGGTAGAGGGTGTCAGTGTGGTGCAAGTGTTCTGTGAGGCAACACTTCCCTTCACACTCGCTACGGATATTGGCCAGCCTCGCCGCCCCGCCGCTCCCAGCCGCACACTCTCTCTCCCCTCTCACCACAGGATATTATTCCCTATCTTCCAAGATGAATTTCGGTGAGTGTTAACTGATATCTTCCATTAGCATGTGGTGTATGTCGGCACAGTCAGAGATCTTCCAGGAAGACGCTTGCGCCTCCACCGCCAGGCCTCCCACATCCCCTTAACACCTAAACCACGCTAACATGTAATTTGCAGCTTACTTAAAATTTAAAATCTGTGTATTAAATATGTATAAACCATGTATAGCTGCCAGAAAACCAGTAGGCTTATGTCCTCTGTGAACCAGATCTGTGTGGAGGGGTAACAAAAAGTAGGCCTCCTCGAGGACCGGGCCGCGGAGACGCTAAGCCCCGAAATCACCTCAAGATAACCTCAGGAAGATAACCAGGACGCGGCATCATACAGCACGGCCGGGTACATTAATCACACGCAGAAATACACAAGTTTAATGTCCTTACAAAAGATGAGAGTTTTATTATGGTGTCAAGATCGGCCGATGATCAAGTAGGCTGTTGGTGTTGTGTTTAATTTAAGCAACATGTCCTCAGCGCTTGTCCACCACTGTGTCATGATCGCCGCTGTGTCATGATCGCCGCTGTGTCATGATCGCCGCTGTGTCATGATCGCCGCTGTGTCATGATCGCCGCTGTGTCATGATCGCTGCTGTGTCATGATCGCCGCTGTGTCATGATCGCCGCTGTGTCATGATCGCCGCTGTGTCATGATCGCCGCTGTGTCATGATCACCGCTGTGTCATGATCGCCGCTGTGTCATGATCGCCGCTGTGTCATGATCGCCGCTGTGTCATGATCGCCGCTGTGTCATGATCGCCGCTGTGTCATGATCACCGCTGTGTCATGATCGCTGTTGTGTCATGATCACCGCTGTGTCATGATCGCCGCTGTGTCATGATCACCGCTGTGTCATGATCGCTGTTGTGTCATGATCACCGCTGTGTCATGATCGCCGCTGTGTCATGATCACCGCTGTGTCATGATCGCCGCTGTGTCATGATCGCCGCTGTGTCATGATCGCCGCTGTGTCATGATCGCCGCTGTGTCATGATCACCGCTGTGTCATGATCGCCGCTGTGTCATGATCGCCGCTGTGTCATGATCGCCGCTGTGTCATGATCGCCGCTGTGTCATGATCGCCGCTGTGTCATGATCGCCGCTGTGTCATGATCGCCGCTGTGTCATGATCGCCGCTGTGTCATGATCGCCGCTGTGTCATGATCGCCGCTGTGTCATGATCGCCGCAGTGTCATGATCGCCGCTGTGTCATGATCGCCGCTGTGTCATGATCGCCGCTGTGTCATGATCGCCGCTGTGTCATGATCGCTGTAGTGTCAAGATCGCCGCTGTGTCATGATCGCCGCTGTGTCATGATCGCTGTTGTCATGATCGCTTTTGTGTCATGATCGCCGCTGTGTCATGATCGCCGCTGTGTCAAGATCGCCGCTGTGTCATGATCGCTGTTGTCATGATCGCTTTTGTGTCATGATCGCCGCTGTGTCATGATCGCCGCTGTGTCATGATCGCTGCTGTGTCATGATCGCCGCTGTGTCATGATCGCCGCTGTGTCATGATCGCTGTTGTGTCATGATGGCTGTGTCATGATCGCTGCTGTGTCATGATCGCTGCTGTGTCATGATCGCCGCTGTGTCATGATCGCCGCTGTGTCATGATCGCCGCTGTGTCATGATCGCCGCTGTGTCATGATCGCCGCTGTGTCATGATCGCTGTTGTGTCATGATCGCTGCTGTGTCATGATCGCTGCTGTGTCATGATCGCTGCTGTGTCATGATCGCCGCTGTGTCATGATCGCCGCTGTGTCATGATCGCCGCTGTGTCATGATCGCTGCTGTGTCATGATCGCTGCTATGTCATGATCGCTGCTGTGTCATGATCGCTGCTGTGTCATGATCGCTGTAGTGTCATGATCGCCGCTGTGTCATGATCGCTGCTGTGTCATTCATGATCGCTGTAGTGTCATGATCGCTGTAGTGTCATGATCGCTGTAGTGTCATGATCGCTGCTGTGTCATGATCGCTGTAGTGTCATGATCGCCGCTGTGTCATGATCGCTGCTGTGTCATTCATGATCGCTGTAGTGTCATGATCGCTGTAGTGTCATGATCGCTGCTGTGTCATGATCGCTGCTGTGTCATGATCGCTGCTGTGTCATGATCGCTGCTGTGTCATGATCGCTGCTGTGTCATGATCGCTGTAGTGTCATGATCGCTGTAGTGTCATGATCGCCGCTGTGTCATGATCGCTGCTGTGTCATGATCGCTGCTGTGTCATGATCGCTGTAGTGTCATGATCGCTGCTGTGTCATGATCGCTGTAGTGTCATGATCGCTGCTGTGTTATGATCGCTGTAGTGTCATGATCGCCGCTGTGTCATGATCGCTGTAGTGTCATGATCGCCGCTGTGTCATGATCGCTGCTGTGTCATGATCGCCGCTGTGTCATGATCGCTGCTGTGTCATGATCGCCGCTGTGTCATGATCGCAGTAGTGTCATGATCGCCGCTGTGTCATGATCGCTGTAGTGTCATGATCGCTGTAGTGTTATGATCGCTGCTGTGTCATGATCGCCGCTGTGTCATGATCGCCGCTGTGTCATGATCGCCGCTGTGTCATGATCGCTGCTGTGTCATGATCGCTGCTGTGTCATGATCGCCGCTGTGTCATGATCGCCGCTGTGTCATGATCGCCGCTGTGTCATGATCGCCGCTGTGTCATGATCGCTGCTGTGTCATGATCGCCGCTGTGTCATGATCGCCGATGTGTCATGATCGCTGTTGTGTCATGATCGCCGCTGTGTCATGATCGCTGCTGTGTCATGATCGCTGTTGTCATGATCGCTGCTGTGTCATGATCGCCGCTGTGTCATGATCGCTGCTGTGTCATGATCGCTGCTGTGTCATGATCGCTGCTGTGTCATGATCGCTGCTGTGTCATGATCGCTGCTGTGTCATGATCGCTGCTGTGTCATGATCACCGTTGTGTCATGATCGCTGCTGTGTCATGATCGCTGTTGTCATGATCGCCGCTGTGTCATGATCGCCGCTGTGTCATGATCGCAGTAGTGTCATGATCGCTGTTGTCATGATCGCTGTTGTCATGATCGCTGCTGTGTCATGATCGCCGCTGTGTCATGATCGCTGCTGTGTCATGATCGCCGCTGTGTCATGATCGCCGATGTGTCATGATCGCTGTTGTGTCATGATCGCCGCTGTGTCATGATCGCTGCTGTGTCATGATCGCTGTTGTCATGATCGCTGCTGTGTCATGATCGCCGCTGTGTCATGATCGCTGTTGTGTCATGATCGCTGCTGTGTCATGATCGCTGCTGTGTCATGATCGCTGCTGTGTCATGATCACCGCTGTGTCATGATCGCTGCTGTGTCATGATCGCTGTTGTCATGATCGCCGCTGTGTCATGATCGCAGTAGTGTCATGATCGCTGTTGTCATGATCGCTGTTGTCATGATCGCTGTTGTCATGATCGCCGCTGTGTCATGATCGCTGCTGTGTCATGATCGCCGCTGTGTCATGATCGCTGCTGTGTCATGATCGCTGTTGTGTCATGATCGCCGCTGTGTCATGATCGCTGCTGTGTCATGATCGCTATTGTCATGATCGCCGCTGTGTCATGATCGCAGTAGTGTCATGATCGCTGTTGTCATGATCGCCGCTGTGTCATGATCGCTGCTGTGTCATGATCGCCGCTGTGTCATGATCTCCGCTGTGTCATGATCGCTGTTGTCATGATCGCTGTTGTGCCATGATCGCTGTTGTGCCATGATCGCTGTTGTGTCATGATCGCCGCTGTGTCATGATCGCTGCTGTGTCATGATCGCTGTTGTCATGATCGCCGCTGTGTCATGATCGCAGTAGTGTCATGATCGCTGTTGTCATGATCGCCGCTGTGTCATGATCGCTGCTGTGTCATGATCGCTGCTGTGTCATGATCGCTGTTGTCATGATCGCTGTTGTGTCATGATCGCTGTTGTGTCATGATCGCCGCTGTGTCATGATCGCTGCTGTGTCATGATCGCTGTTGTCATGATCGCCGCTGTGTCATGATCGCAGTAGTGTCATGATCGCTGTTGTCATGATCGCCGCTGTGTCATGATCGCTGCTGTGTCATGATCACCGCTGTGTCATGATCGCCGCTGTGTCATTATATATATATACATATATATATATACATATATATTTATATATATATATATATATATATATATATATATATATATATATATATATATATATATATATATATATATATATATATATATATATATATATATAACTGAAAACTCACACCCCAGAAGTGACTCGAACCCATACTCCCAGGAGCCACGCAACTGGTATGTACAAGACGCCTTAAACCACTTGACCATCACGACCGGACAAATGAGGTGATAGCCGAGGCGATTTGAACCACCCCACCGCCGGCACTCGGATAGTAATCTTAGGCATAGCATTTTACCAAATCACCTCATTCTTTGGGGCACACGTGAGGAACACAAATGCGAACAAGTTTTTCAGTTGCATATTGTCCTGGGGACCATTCAGGCTTGTTCGCATATATATTATATATATATATATATATATATATATATATATATATATATATATATATATATATATATATATATATATACTGTCTGGCGGTTTTGTGCCTAGGTGAAGTTTGGTCTCGAAGATATAGAGTTGCAGACCAGGGGCCAGATTCACGAAGCAGTTACGCAAGCACTTACGAACGTGTACATCTTTCCTCAATCTTTGACGGCTTTGGTTACATTTATTAAACAGTTTACAAGCATGAAAACTTGCCAATCAACTGTTGTTATTGTTATAAACAGTCTCCTGGTGCTTCAGAGCTCATTAACTGTTTAATAATTGTAAACAAAGCCGCCAAAGATTCAGAAAAGATGTACAGGTTCGTAAGTGCTTTCGTGAGTGCTTTCGTGAATCTGGCTCCAGACCAGGTCATCAACACTGTGTTCCAAAACACCTCAAAAAATGTCACCACGTCAGAAATGCGAGAAAAGTTGCAGGAGTTTGGCCTTGTTCCGACACTGTCTAAGGTCAATAACCAAACATTTTGGGCAGCAATGTTTAGGCCGCTGTACAGGGTGTGTGAGGCGGGACTCCGCCAGAGACCTGTTTAGCACAGGTCGCGATAGTTACTTCATGACGCGAAACGTGTCAAACAACACCGCGAAATTAACTTTGGCCAGGCAGCCAAAACGATTGCGTGGCCGCGAATGTTATAAAGATAGCGTGGCCGCGGGTGTTGTTAAGATAGCGAGGCCGCGGGTGTTATGATAGCGAGGCTGCGGGTGTTAAGATACAGAGGCCGCGGGTGTTAAGATACCGAGGCCGCGAACGTTATTATGATAGCGAGGCCGCGGATGTTAAGATAGCGAGGTCGTGAACGTTAAGATAGCGTAGTCGCGAACGTTATTAAAATAGCGAGGCCACGGATGTTAAGATAGCGAGGCCGCGGATGTTATTAAGATAGCGAGGCCGCGGATGTTATTAAGATAGCGAGGCCGCGGTTGTTATTAAGATAGCGAAGCCGCGAACGTTATTAAGATAGCGAGGACCTGAACGTTAAGATAGCGTAGCCGCGAACGTTATTAAGATAGCGTGGCCGCGGATGTTAAGATAGCGAGGTCGTGAACGTTGAGATAGCGTGGCCGCGAACGTTACTAAGATAGCGTGGCCGTGAACGTCATTAAGATAGCGTGGCCGCGAACGTCATTAAGATAGCGTGACTGCGAACGTTACTAAGATAGCGTGGCCGCGAACGTTATCATCACATAAAACCAGGGGCCAGATTCACGAAGCAGTTACGCAAGCACTTACAAACGTGTACATCTTTCCTCAATCTTTGACGGCTTTGGTTACATTTATTAAACAGTTTACAAGCAAGAAAACTTGCCAATCAACTGTTGTTATTGTTATAAACAGCCTCCTGGTGCTTCAGAGCTCATTAACTGTTTAATAATTGTAAACAAAGCCGCCAAAGATTGAGAAAAGATGTACACGTTCGTAAGTGCTTGCATAACTACTTCGTGAATCTGGCCTATGGGACAGGAATCTGTCTGTTGTGTTGCTGGATCCCACCACCAAGGGCGCTGTCTGCTGTGTTGCTGGATCCCACCACCAGGGGCGCTGTCTGCTGTGTTGCTGGATCCCACCACCAGGGGCGCTGTCTGCTGTGTTGCTGCACCCACCACCAAGGGCGCTGTCTGCTGTGTTGCTGGATCCCACCACCAGGGGCGCTGTCTGCTGTGTTGCTGGATCCCACCACCAGGGGCGCTGTCTGCTGTGTTGCTGGATCCCACCACCAGGGGCGCTGTCTGCTGTGTTGCTGGATCCCACCACCAGGGGCGCTGTCTGCTGTGTTGCTGGATCCCACCACCAGGGGCGCTGTCTGCTGTGTTGCTGGATCCCACCACCAGGGGCGCTGTCTGCTGTGTTGCTGGATCCCACCACCAGGGGCGCTGTCTGCTGTGTTGCTGGATCCCACCACCAGGGGCGCTGTCTGCTGTGTTGCTGCACCCCACCACCAGGGGCGCTGTCTGCTGTGTTGCTGCACCCCACCACCAGGGGCGCTGTCTGCTGTGTTGCTGAGTACCACCACCAGGGGCGCTGTCTGCTGTGTTGCTGAGTACCACCACCAGGGGCGCTGTCTGCTGTGTTGCTGAGTACCACCACCAGGGGCGCTGTCTGCTGTGTTGCTGAGTACCACCACCAGGGGCGCTGTCAAGCACCACCCAGAGGTCACACCAGCTGTCAAGCACCCCCCAGAGATCACAGCAGCTGTCAAGCACCACCCACAGGTCACAGCAGCTGTCAAGCACCACCCACAGGTCACAGCAGCTGTCAAGCACCACCCACAGGTCACAGCAGCTGTCAAGCACCACCCACAGGTCACAGCAGCTGTCAAGCACCACCCAGAGGTCACACCAGCTGTCAAGCACCACCCACAGGTCACAGCAGCTGTCAAGCACCACCCAGAGGTCACACCAGCTGTCAAGCACCACCCACAGGTCACAGCAGCTGTCAAGCACCACCCAGAGATCACAGCAGCTGTCAAGCACCACCCACAGGTCACAGCAGCTGTCAAGCACCACCCACAGGTCACAGCAGCTGTCAAGCACCACCCAGAGATCACAGCAGCTGTCAAGCACCACCCACAGGTCACAGCAGCTGTCAAGCACCACCCACAGGTCACAGCAGCTGTCAAGCACCACCCACAGATCACAGCAGCTGTCAAGCACCACCCACAGGTCACAGCAGCTGTCAAGCACCACCCACAGATCACAGCAGCTGTCAAGCACCACCCACAGGTCACAGCAGCTGTCAAGCACCACCCACAGGTCACAGCAGCTGTCAAGCACCACCCACAGGTCACAGCAGCTGTCAAGCACCACCCACAGGTCACAGCAGCTGTCAAGCACCACCCACAGGTCACAGCAGCTGTCAAGCACCACCCAGAGGTCACAACAGCTGTCAAGCACCACCCAGAGGTCACACCAGCTGTCAAGCACCACCCAGAGGTCACAGCAGCTGTCAAGCACCACCCACAGGTCACAGCAGCTGTCAAGCACCACCCAGAGGTCACACCAGCTGTCAAGCACCACCCAGAGATCACAGCAGCTGTCAAGCACCACCCAGAGATCACAGCAGCTGTCAAGCACCACCCAGAGGTCACAGCAGCTGTCAAGCACCACCCACAGATCACAGCAGCTGTCAAGCACCACCCACAGGTCACAGCAGCTGTCAAGCACCCCCAGAGGTCATTACTCCCCTACAAGAGGTAGCCATAGAGGCGCCACACGGCTCAGTAATGGTGTTGACAGCCATCGAGATATCCAATGTGTGTTTGGGCGCAAATATTCAATTATGTACTGAATAATGGCGGCTTGCAGAAGGGGCGGGAAAAATGGGGTAATGGTTCGTGTTTGGAGGTTTGATAACTGGATATCCTGTGTCGGTATCGGCACAGCCCAGCACTTTAACACAGGATAATTATATAGATATCCGCAATGGCTCTGTAACTCAACTGTTTTGGAAAATGATCCTTATTGCATTGTTATGTAGAGTGGTTATTGGGTTGTTAGAGATGATTGTTTGGTTTGTTGTGTGTTTACCAGTTCAGGACTGTGTTTACCAGTCCTGGGCTGTGTTTAGCAGTCCTGGGCTGTGTTTACCAGTCCTGGGCTGTGTTTACCAGTCCTGGGCTGTGTTTACCAGTCCTGGGCTGTGTTTACCAGTCCTGGGGGCTGTGTTTACCAGTTCAGGACTGTGTTTACCAGTCCTGGGCTGTGTTTAGCAGTTCTGGGCTGTGTTTACCAGTCCTGGGCTGTGTTTACCAGTCCTGGACTGTGTTTACCAGTCCTGGACTGTGTTTACCAGTCCTGGACTGTGTTTACCAGTCCTGGACTGTGTTTACCAGTCCTGGGCTGTGTTTACCAGTTCAGGACTGTGTTTACCAGTCCTGGACTGTGTTTACCAGTCCTGGGCTGTGTTTACCAGTCCTGGACTGTGTTTACCAGTCCTGGGCTGTGTTTACCAGTCCTGGACTGTGTTTACCAGTCCTGGGCTGTGTTTACCAGTCCTGGACTGTGTTTACCAGTCTTGGGCTGTGTTTACCGGTCCTGGGCTGTGTTTACCAGTCCTGGGCTGTGTTTACCAGTCCTGGACTGTGTTTACCAGTCCTGGGCTGTGTTTACCAGTCCTGGACTGTGTTTACCAGTCCTGGACTGTGTTTACCGGTCCTGGGCTGTGTTTACCAGTCCTGGGCTGTGTTTACCAGTCCTGGGGACTGTGTTTACCAGTCCTGGGGACTGTGTTTACCAGTCCTGGGGACAGTGTTTACCAGTCCTGGGGACTGTGTTTACCAGTCCTGGGGACTGTGTTTACCAGTCCTGGGGACTGTGTTTACCAGTCCTGGGCTGTGTTTACCAGTCCTGGACTGTGTTTACCAGTCCTGGACTGTGTTTACCAGTCCTGGACTGTGTTTACCAGTCCTGGACTGTGTTTACCAGTCCTGGGGGCTGTGTTTACCAGTCCTGGACTGTGTTTACCAGTCCTGGGGGCTGTGTTTACCAGTCCTGGGGGCTGTGTTTACCAGTCCTGGGGACTGTGTTTACCAGTCCTGGGGACTGTGTTTACCAGTCCTGGGGACTGTCTTTACCAGTCCTGGGCTGTGTTTACCAGTCCTGGGGGCTGTGTTTACCAGTCCTGGGGGCTGTATTTACCAGTCCTGGACTGTGTTTACCAGTCCTGGGCTGTGTTTACCAGTCCTGGACTGTGTTTACCAGTCCAGGGATGTGTTTACCAGTCCTGGGCTGTGTTTACCAGTCCTGGACTGTGTTTATCAGTCCTGGACTGTGTTTATCAGTCCTGGACTGTGTTTACCAGTCCTGGACTGTGTTTACCAGTCCTGGGCTGTGTTTACCAGTCTTGGG
This sequence comes from Procambarus clarkii, assembly GCF_020424385.1. Classification (NCBI taxonomy): domain Eukaryota; kingdom Metazoa; phylum Arthropoda; class Malacostraca; order Decapoda; family Cambaridae; genus Procambarus; species Procambarus clarkii. The sequence continues at coordinate 41,896 of NW_025567902.1, forward strand.
GGCTGTGTTTACCAGTCCTGGACTGTGTTTACCAGTCCTGGACTGTGTTTACCAGTCCAGGGCTGTGTTTACCAGTCCTAGGGGCTGTGTTTACCAGTCCTAGGGGCTGTGTTTACCAGTCCTGGACTGTGTTTACCAGTCCTGGGGACTGTGTTTACCAGTCCTGGGCTGTGTTTACCAGTCCTGGGCTGTGTTTACCAGTCCTGGACTGTGTTTACCAGTCTTGGACTGTGTTTACCAGCCCAGGCTGTAACCATTCTCAGGTCTTGTTCCCTAGCACCTCACTGTGACGAGAGGAGCAGTTAGTGTTGTTGGTGGTTGATAGGGAGAGTGGTCGTTGTAGCGAGGCTGAGGGCAGGTTGTCTGTGGTGCTCCCTCTCTCCCTCCCTCCCCTTCCTTCTCTCTCTCTCCCTCTCTCCCTCCACCCCTGCCTCTCTCCACCTATAGTCTTGGCTCACACAATTACCTAAGATCGTGGACCACCTCACAACCACAACCACAACCAGGGGTTGTTAATGGCTCAAGCGCCTCATTAACGATTACCGTCGTTAGTGTGACTATCATGGCACCACTGCCGGTATAACCCTAACTCGTGTAACACAGGTTTTTACACCTGTCATCACTAATGATGCTCTCACCTGAGCCCCCACCCCCCTCCTGGGGGGGACGGGGGGCGGGGGGTTCTAGGGATACTGTCACTGCCTTATACGGAGGTGTCTGTCTTAACGAGTGTACAGCGCAGTTCCCGAGGCTCAAGAATTAAGCTCAGTAAGGCTCATCATTTGCGTAAAATTGAATTAGAGATGTGTTAATATATTGAGTGTGTGTGTGTGTGTGTGTGTGTGTGTGTGTGTGTGTGTGTGTGTGTGTGTGTGTGTGTGTGTGTGTGTGTGTGTGTGTGCTGAGCGCGCGCGTGTGTGTGCTGAGCGCCGCTCATGCCAACTGGGAGCTCCGACTGGGGATATTTTCTTGGAGGAAAATCCCATAGAAATGTTATAATAGGATTGTGGAGCTTATTCTTGCCTTAAGTTTTGTGGCCAATATTGACAGGTTTAGGGCGGCGAGTAGCCCACTTGTGTGTGTGTGGGGGGGGGGGCTCACCGTGGGTGTAGACAGTGAGGGTGGGGGCCTGTCAACACCTGTCAACACCTGTCAACACCCAGGAGAGGTACCGAGGCGCTATACAACCCCCCCCCCTGCCTTAATTCCTAGTATTTCCCTTTGCATTATCTGGACAATATTTTATCTTGGAGTCATGTATTGTAGGGCTCGGTTTCCCTGCCAAAGGAGCTCTCGGCCCGTCAGGTGTGGGAGTAGGGGGGGGGGTTGGTGACCTGCCCTACTGTACCTTAAGGTAAGGTCGCAAGGTAAGGTAAGGTAAGGTCGCAAGGTAAGGTAAGGTAAGGTAAGGTAAGGTAAGATAAGCCCCGAAATCATCTCAAGATAACCTCAAGAAGAAGGTCCACTAAGGCAGGGAGGGGGGGGGGGGGCAGAGGTACACAGCCAACACCTCCTCCTGCTCCTCCCCACGTAAGGTAAATATGCCCACCTCCGCTACCTTCTTGCCTAAATCTAAGAAATAAGCCACCAGGAGAGCGCGCGCGCGCGTGCACGCAATAAGACTCTCCCCACTACACTATAACTGTTTGTCACTGTGCCTCAGGCTCCAGCAAGACTCAATTAAGCCATTAACTATCTAACATCCGGATGTGAATACCAATTACGGAAGGTAAGTGAGGGGTGCGGGAGCCAGGCCAGCCGCAGGCCTCCGGAGAGCCGCATGCGGCCAGTAATGGCGTCAGATACCAGCAGTTAGCGAGTGTGGAGGACGACCTTGGAGGCGTAATGGTCGAGGGTAACCCACAAACGCCTCATTTATGACGATATTCTTGAGGTTATTTTGAGATGATTTCGGGGCTTTAGTGTCCCCGCGGCCCGGTCCTCGACCAGGCCTCCACCCCCAGGAAGCAGCCTGTGACAGCTGACTAACACCCAGGTACCTATTTACTGCTAGGTAACAGGGGCATTCGGGGTGAAAGAAACTTTGCCCATTTGTTTCTGCCTCGTGCGGGAATCGAACCCGCGCCACAGAATTACGAGTCCTGCGCGCTATCCACCAGGCTACGAGGCCCCTCAAACATATATCCAGTGTTTGTGAACTTTCTGGAATGTTACATGTATATGTTCTTCATAATGTTGTTCAAATGGTCAACAAGTTCAGTTTATGTGTCAAGCAGGTCAAGGTTTACCTGGTAACTTACCGTGGTCACCCCAAGGAGCCAAGCACCGTTTTCTATGTGCAGTGTTTGACAAATATAAATATATGTTTCAAACAGGCGAGTTTTGGCTTTTGTTGTGTGTACTAACACACACACACACATGTACACACGCTCGTGTGTGGCCACTACGTACACACACACGCACACACACACACACACACACACACACACACACACACACACACACACACACACACACACACACACACACACGCACACAGGGATAGGAAAATATGGTATGATAGAGATAGGAATATGATAGGGAAATAGGACCGGAGTCATTGCTGAAACAACTTAACTAGGCGATGCTAAAACATCCCCATCACACAGGATGGTTAGTCATACAGAGGCATGTGATAAGCGGTCTGCACTGGCAGACTCCGGATGCATTTTGAGGATATCAACAACACAAGATTGAATAAGGTAGCAGTGGTAATACAAGTCCCCATCTCGCAGGATGGTTAGTCATACAGAGCCATGTGTTTAATAGCCTCCACTGGCAAATTTTGGGTATACTGTGAGGATATCTTCAAGAATACGAGAGTGAATAAAGTAATTGCAAAGCTCCAGGTACCTCATTCCAACGGGTCTGAAAGGTCTAATAACTGGGCATTCAGTGATGTAGAGCGGGGGATCATGCCGCAGTTCCTGCTCACAGAGTTTGCAACTGGAGTGCTCAGGATTGGGAGACCCGTCACCTGCAGCTACCTGCCACAGGTAACGGTAACCCAACCTGATCCTTGCAACCACTGTGTCGCACAGACTAGTGGACGTTTTGTGCTGCCCATAGATGTAGGTTTCAGATCTGAACAAATCATAGCTTTTTATACTAGTACTTTCAGGTCGTTGGGAGTCGGTAAGTTCTTTCATTTAATCCAAAACATATAAAGTCTTGGGACATTTACACTCACGTTTAAGTACAATTGTGAAGCTGTTTCAAGATGGCGCGGGGCGTCGCTACTCTTTGGCGGGAATGGCGCCCGCCCGTCTTGATCACCACACTGAGGCTAGTAACACAGTCCTGTCAAGCCCAGAGTCACAGTCCTGTCAAGCCCAGAGTCACAGTCCTGTCAAGCCCAGAGTCACAGTCCTGTCAAGCCCAGAGTCACAGTCCTGTCAAGCCCAGAGTCACAGTCCTGTCAAGCCCAAAGTAACCATGACAGCGGTACACCCACCTGAGGTGTCGCAGGTGTGTGTTCTGGTGTATAACAGCGGTATACACACCTGAGGTGTCGCAGGTGTGTGTGATGGTGTGTAGGTGTGACTGGAGTGAGACAGACACGGGTGTAGGCAGCCTAGCGCCCACCAGCACTCAGGTAGTGGACTTACCTAAGTATGAGAGACAGCAGGTAGTGGACTTACCTTAGTACGGGAGACAGCAGGAGGCGGGACAGAGAGGGGAAGGAGATGAAGCCACAACCTGGAGAACGAAAGAGAGACATAGTCAAGACAATACAATAACGAGAGATATATAAATACTCACAAAAGTCGGAGAGGAACATAATAGAGTAAAATGGATAATAATACAATATGATAAAGGTGTGAGAACCACTATATAAGAAAGGAGGTGAAGCAAAAAAAAACAGAGATGCATAGAGAACAAAATATAGAGATAAGCAAATCCACAAGGGCAGTGAAGAGGATTCGAACCTGCGTCTGGGAGCATCCCAGACACTGCCTTAATCGACTGAGCTACGACAGGGTAAAAGTCTTCAGTGAGAAGCCACTGAACAAAGCCTTGTGGATTGGTTCATTTGATGCATCACGTTAGTGTGATCTCTGTGTGTGGGTACCACCTCTGGTGCGGGGACCCATAGCCTCGGAGAAGAAAATAAGGAGCATTCAGAGAAGATTTTGTGGATTCTCACTGAAGACTTTAATATTTTCTTAGCCTTCCACCCCTTATTCTTTTGTACATACACATATATGTTTGTTTTATTTAAACTTTGTTTCAAAACGGGAGTTACATATTGGGTACAAAGATTATTATCATAAGTTGTCGAGATATATATATATATATATATATATATATATATATATATATATATATATATATATATATATATATAGGGGGGTACCACCACTGGTGTAATTATAGGGACCCACAGCCTCAGAGAAGGGAACACAGAGCACTCAGGGAAAAACTTGCCATTTAACTCTGAATACGAAAGAGTGTTCACTTCTCCTACCACCCCCTTTTTTTTATTATGATGTACACTTTATTATGCAAGGTTATACAGTTACATATCTGATTTTATATATATATATATATATATATATATATATATATATATATATATATATATATATATATATATATATATATATATATATATACACACACACACACACATGCATGTGTGTTTACAGAGAGAGAGAGAGAGAGAGAGAGAGAGAGAGAGAGAGAGAGAGAGAGAGAGAGAGAGAGAGAGAGAGAGAGAGAGAGAGAGAGAGAGAGAGAGAGAGAGAGAGACAGAGACAGAGACAGAGACAGAGACAGACAGAGACAGGGACAGAGAGACAGTAGTCACGTCCCAACTGTCAAGATAACAGGCTTTTTTCCGCATTACAATTTTTTGACGTCACAATCAGATTTGGGCAGATGGAAAACTGGAGACGCGAAGGCCTCCAACAAAGCCACTACCTTCATAAGCTTGTTGAAAACATCCAAGTGTGTCTTGACAAAAGTGTAAGCTGATTACTGCGCCATAACAAATGTTGTGTGAGTGTGTGTGTGGGGGGGGGGGGGTGTGAGTGTGTGTGTGGGGGGGTGTGAGTGTGTGTGTGGGGGGGGGGGTGTGAGTGTGTGTGTGGGGGGTGGGTGTGAGTGTGTGTGTGGGGGGGTGTGAGTGTGTGTGTGGGGGGGGGGGGTGAGTATGTGTGTGCGTGTGGGGGGGGTGAGTGTGTGTGTGTGTGGGGGGGGGGTGTGGGGGGGGGTGAGTGTGGGTGTGTGGGGGGGGGCGGTGTGAGTGTGTGTGTGTGGGTGTGTGGGGGTGGGGGGTGTGTGGGGGGGGTGGGGGGGGTGAGTGTGTGTGTGGGGTGGGGGGTGAGTGTGTGTGTGTGGGGTGTGTGTGTGTGTGTGTGTGTGTGTGTGTGTGTGTGTGTGTGTGTGTGTGTGTGTGTGTGTGTGTGTGTGTATGTATGTAAGAGTGTATGTGTACTCACCTAGTTGTGCTTGAGCCGAGGTTGCTCTTTGGTCCCGCCTCTCAACTGTCAATCAACTGGTGTACAGGTTCCTGAGCCTATTGGGCTCTATCATATCTACACTTGAAACTGTGTATGGAGTCAACTCCACCACATCACTGCCTAATGCACTCCATTTATCAACTTCTCTGAGAATGAAAAAAAAACCTAATGTCTCTGTGGCTCATTTGGATATTAAGTTTCCACCTGTGTTCCCTCGTGCAAAAACCAACAATGCTAAATAATCTGTCTTTATTTACCCAATTAATCCCTCTGAGAATTTTGTAGGTGGTGATCATGTCTCCCCCTAATTCTTGTCTCTTGTAGTGACGCGAGGTTTAGTTCCTGTAACTTTCCCTCGTAAATCTCTAGGACTAGGCTGGTGGCATACCTATGAACCTTCTCTAAATTCGTCTTGGGTTTGTCTAAATACGGATTCCACGCAGGAGCTGCATGCACTAGGATTGGTCTGACGTATGGGATATAAAAGTTTTCGAATGAGTCCTTACACAAGTTTCTGAAGGCAGTTCTTATGTTGGCCAACCTGGCATATCCCGCTTGTGATATCCTTTTGATTTGGGCTTTAGGAGGCCGGTTCGGTGTGATATCAACCTCCAAGATCTTTCTTTCTACCTTATTCTTGAAGGATTTCATCTCCCAGTTGACACCTTGTGTCCATCTTCCTGCTGAATAATGTAATACCACTTGGGCTGGACGGTAGAGCGACGGTCTCGCTTCATGCAGGTCGGCGTTCAATTCCCGACCATCCAAATGGTTGAGCACCATTCGTTTCCCTCCGTCCCATCCCAAATCCTTAACCTAACTTAACCTTCCCAGTGCTATATAGTCGTAATGGCTTGGCGCTTTCCCCTGATAATCCCATTCCCTACATTACCTTACATTTACTCGAGTTAAACTCTAGTAGCCATGTTGGAATATTCCTTCAGTTGATCTAGGTCATCTTGCATTCTCTTGCTCTCCTCCTCTGTCTTAATCCTTATAATTTCTGCATCATTAGCAAACATGGTAAGAAATCGTTTGAGTAATTAGAAACAGGATTGGACCGAGAACTGAGCCCTGTGGGACTCCGCTAGTGACATCTCGCCATTCTGATATCTCACCTCTCACAGTAACTCGCTGTTTTCTGTTGCTTAGGTACTCCCTTATTCCTTGGACCACCCTCTCTCCTTCCCTCATTCTCTCATTCTCATTCCTCATTCCCGGACGCAGGTTCGAATCCTCGTCACGGCCCTTGTGGATTTGTTCTCTCTCATTCCTGTGTTATTCCCACTCTTTCTTCTCCTCATCTTGTTATCGATGTCGTCTGGAATTCTATTAAATCTATTCTATTAAATTCTATTAGAATTCTATTAAATCTGAGAGGCAAGATTTACCATTCCTGAACCCAGGCTGGTGGTGTGCGTGTGCGTGTGCGTGTGCGTGTGTGTGTGTGTGTGTGTGTGTCTGTGTGTGTGTGTCTGTATGTGTGTGTCTGTGTGTGTGTGTCTGTGTGTGTGTGTCTGTGTGTGTGTGTCTGTGTGTGTGTGTCTGTGTGTGTGTGTGTGCGTCTGTGCGCGCGCGCGCGTGTGTGTGTGTGTGTGTGTGTGTGTGTGTGTGTGTGTGTGTGTGTGTGTGTGTGTGTGTGTGTGTGTGTACTCACCTATCTGTGCTTGCGGGGGTTGAGCTTTGGCTCTTTGGTCCCGCCTCTCAACTATCAATCAACTGGTGTACAGATTCCTGAGCCTACTGGGCTCTATCATATC
>NW_025567903.1:0-17698 GCF_020424385.1 Procambarus clarkii
GCATTTCCATTTTAGACAATGATATTTTAGAGCATGTTAGAGCATTTCCATAACGCTCTTCATCTATTTCATTTTCATCTAACTCCTGGGAGTTAGACAGCTGTTACGGGCTGTTTCCCTGGGTGTGTGTGCGTGTGTGTGTGTGAAAATAAAATAGTTAGTAGTTAGTAACAATTAATTGATTGACAGTTGAGAGGCGGGCCGAAAGAGCAGAGCTCAACCCCTCAAGCACAACTAGGTGAATACTAGGTGAATACACCACACACACACACACACACACACACACACACACACACACATACACACACACACACACACACACACACACACACACACACACACACACACACACCACACACACACACACCACACACACACACACACCACACCACACACACACACACACACACACACACACACACACACACACACACACACACACACACACACAACACACACACACACACACACACACACACACACAACACACACAACACACACATACCCACACACACCACACCACACACACACACACACACACACACACACACACACACACACACACACGCACACACACGCACACACACGCACACACACACACACAACACACACACACACACACACACACACACACACACCCTCCGGCTGCCTTCTGCTTCACTGACTCCTCCCAGGATGTCTTCTTGATGTTTATGATCCATGATAGTATAGCTCACAATATATGAGATATTTTACCCCAACATAACTAATCTATTGGAAATGAAAGTGAAATGAAGCGTGTGTGTGAGTGGGGGGGGGGAGTGTGGTGTGTGTGTGTGCGTGTGTGTGTGTGTTGTGTGTGTGTGTGTGGTGTGTGTGTGTGTGTGTGTGTGTGTGTGTGTGTGTGTGTGTGTGTTGTGTGTGTGTGTGTGTGTGTGTGTTGTGTGTGTGTGTGTGTGTGTGTATTCACCTAGTTGTGCTTGCGGGGGTTGAGCTCTGCTCTTTCGGCCGCCTCTCAACTGTCAATCAATCAACTGTTACTAACTACTAACTAATTTTTTTCCATACACAGACACCCAGGAAGCAGCCCGTAACCGCTGTCTAGCTTCCAGGTACTTTACTGCTGGGTAACAGGGGCATTAAGGTGAAAGAAACTCTGCCCATTTTTATTTCTCGCCGGCGCCGGGAATCGAACCCGTGCCACAGGATTACGTGTCCAGCGTGCTATCCACATAGCCACCAGCGCCCACGCAGCACTGGTGTGGCTTTTTTTTTATTATTATTATTTTCTACCACAGACGTGGCCACATATTTACAATGGTGTGGCTGTAGGTGTGTGTGTACTCACCTATTTGTACTCACCTAGTTGTGCTTGTAGGAGGTTGAGCTTTGGCTCTTTGGTCCCGCCTCTCAACCGTGAATCAACTGATGTACAGATTCCTGACCCTACTGGGCTCTATCATATCTACTTTTGAAACTGTGTATGGAGTCAGCCTCCACCACATCACTTCCTAGTGCATTCCATTTACTAACTACTCTGACACTGAAAAAGTTCTTTCTAATGTCTCTGTGGCTCATTTGGGTACTTTGGGTCCCCTTGTGCGTGTACCACCCGTGTTAAATAATCCATCCCTGTCTACCCTGTCTATTCCTCTGAGAATTTTGTATGTGATGATCATGTCTCCCCGAGCTTTTGTGTCTTCCAGCGATGTGAGGTGCAGTTCACGCAGCCTGTCCTCATAACTCATTCCTCTTAGTTCTGGAACTAGCCTAGTGGCATACCTCTGAACCTTTTCCAGCTTCGTCTTGTGCTTGACTAGGTACGGGCTCCATGCTGGGGCCGCATACTTCAGGATTGGCCTTAGATATGTGGTATACAGGAATCTGAAGGATTCCTTACACAGGTTTCTGAAAGCAGTTCTGATGTTAGCCAGCCTCGCATAGGCCGCTGATGTTATTCCTTTGATGTTGGCTTCGGGAGACAGATGTGTGTGTGTGTGTGTGTGTGGTGTGTGTGTGTGTGTGTGTGTGTGTGTGTGTGTGTGGTGTGTGTGTGTGTGTGTGTGTGTGTGTGTGTGTGTGTGTGTGTAGATATAAACATAACTTTTTATACTAGTGATTTCAGGTCCCTTAAAGTCTTTCATTTCTTTCTTATTGCACCTGAATTTTTTTGAGCAATATATCTTAAGAACAGTGTTGGAGTTTCCTAGGTATAGTTCAACTTCAACTTTGCTGCCTGCAAATTTGACTGCTTTGTCTGTGTAATTATCATAAATTATATTTTTGTGAGCTTGTAGTCCACATAAAAGATTCTAAATTCTGTGCATGGAGTAGGTTATTCATAAAGCTTATTATGAGGTGTTGACCAGACCACACACTAGAAGTTGAAGGGATGACGACGTTTCGGTCCGTCCTGGACCATTCTCAAGTCGATCGACTTGACTTGAGAATGGTCCAGGACGGACCGAAACGTCGTCGTCCCTTCAACTTCTAGTGTGTGGTCTGGTCAACATACTTCAGCCACGTTATTGTGACTCATCGCCTGTTTATTATGAGGTTCTCGCTAATCTAATAAGGTCTTGCTTGAGCTAGGTAAAGGAGGATAACAAGAGTCGTATTTCTATTGCCAACACTTCCAGAAATAAAAGCCGATGATTTTATTGGTTTTTCTTTCCGATCGATGTACTGTTGTCTTTGTTTACAGACAACATTCCCAGCTGCCTTTTGTTATTGGATTTATCAATATCTGCATATCAGAGTTAATTTATAGTGTCGCAATTTTTTACAAAGTTATTTCATTTGCATTTTTCCACATCTAACTTAATGTTATATTTCAGTCGAAATCTCTGGCACATTAGGGAGCCGGTCGGCCGAGCGGACAGCACGCTGGATTTGTGATCCTGTGGTCCTGGGTTCGATCCCAGGCGCCGGCGAGAAACAATGGGCAGAGTTTCTTTCACCCTATGCCCCTGTTACCTAGCAGTAAAATAGGTACCGGGCTGCTAGCTGGGGGTGGTGGCCTGGTCGAGGACCGGGCCGCGGGGACACTAAAAAGCCCCGAAATCATCTCAAGGTAACCTCAAGATGAATTTCACCCTAAAGCTGCCAATTTACCAATTACACATATACCAATAAAACAACACATATACATAAATATATTACGACCATTAAAGGGGCCAGGACAGTACCCTTGAATACTCGTCCAGTTATAATTTCTCACTTGGATTTACCGCTATTAATATTACTCTATTTCCCCTTTTTTTTAGGTATGCCCCAATCAAATTTAATATATTGCCTCCGATGCTACTGGCAATACTCTACCTAATCAATCTCTCACGTGGAAGGGTGTAGAAAGTCCCGATAAGCTCACCATAAGTTACAAAAAGTTTAGCCACCTTTGTTTGAAGGGGAAATTAAATTTGCCAGACAAGAACGCCCAATAGTGAATACGAGTCGAGAGTCATTTATCAAAGGCGATTTTTAAATCTAGTTGCAATTAGTGTTTCCTGCAACTTCCCCGCTATTAAAGCCAGTCTAATTGGCTGGTAGTTAGACGGCAGAAAATGGTCTCCTGTTTCAAAGATTGGTACGACAATTAGCAAGCTTCTGTGTCATCTTTGTATTTATAGTTTCTCAAAATATATATATATATATATATATATATATATATATATATATATATATATATATATATATATATATATGTCGTACCTAGTAGCCAGAACGCACTTCTCAGCCTACTATAACAAGGCCTGATTTGCCTAATAAGCCAATTTTTCCTGAATTAATATATTTCCTCTAATTTTTTTCTTATGAATTGATAAAGCTACCCATTTCATTATGTATGAGGTCAATTTTTTTTATTGGAGTTAAAATTAACGTAGATATATGACCGAACCTAACCACCCTACCTAACCTAACCTAACCTATCTTTATAGGTTAGGTTAGGTTAGGTAGCCGAAAAAGTTAGGTTAGGTTAGGTTAGGTAGGTTAGGTCGTCGAAAAACAATTAATTCATGAAAACTTGGCTTATTAGGCAAATTGGGCCTTGCATAGTAGGCTGAGAAGTGCGTTCTGGGTATTAGGTACGACATATATATATATATATATATATATATATATATATATATATATATATATATACGGTTACTTCGTTCGTACATCCGCGTTAAAGTATATTTCTGCAAATTTCAGTGTAGGGATTCAGAGCCACAGTGAAACTCCCCCGCTCACCCACCTTCCTACTAGCGGATTCCGACTGGGCAGTAAATAATCTCTTTCAGTTTTCCTTCCAATTGCTGGACCTGACAAACATACTCGATATCGAGGAACTGCTCCCAAAAATAAGAAGAAGAAAAGAGAGGAGTACACAGCTGAGCCTCAAACTCGCTGCTCCCCCGAATTGGACGGTATTGGAATTGCCTCATAAAATTGCTATTTCGTTTAATTTCAGAGGTTGCTTTGGTTGAGGAGCAACAGAGCTCTCTCTCTCTCTCTCTCTCTCTCTCTCTCTCTCTCTCTCTCTCTCTCTCTCTCTCTCTCTCTCTCTTCTTTATCCTTTTCGTTCACTGTTTGTCTGCCTGTCAGACTGATCGTACATGTCAATTTTACTGATAGCGCAAAAGCTAATGATGAATGCAAGAGCCAACAAGAACAAGTAGAAAATGACAGGAAGTCATTGACAGACGCCAAAAGTGGGTAAATAAATGACTGTTAGGATTGAATCCTTAACAAAAACAAAGGTAACGAAAAATGGAATGGAAAAAGGAATGGGGGGGGGAATCAAATCGATTCAATAAGTGGATGGATCAGGACATAAATAAGAAAGAGTTAAAGTTTCGTGAGTTGATAATTCCAACACCAGAGGCAAACAAGGTAATATTGGTGCCTGAGGGAAAGCTGGCGAACGTTAGAACTGCTTATGAACACGTTAGGAAACTCTTACAAAACAATCTGTTTAACCTACGTTAGACCAATGCTGGAATATGAATATACAGCACGACCCTAGTCTCCACACCTCGTAAAGCATCAAACCATAATTAAGAAAGCGCAGAGGTCTGCAACAAGATTGCTGGACGGTAGAGCGACGGTCTCGCTCCATGCAAGTCGGCGTTCAATCCCCGACCGTCCAAGTGGTTGGGTACCGTTCCTTACCCCAGTCCTATCCCAAAATCCTTATCCTGACCCCTTCCAAGTGCTATATAGTCGTAATTGCTTGGATCTTTCCCCTGATAGTTCCCTTCCCTTCCTACTCCGTGTGGGTGGTCAACATGAGAAATTCAATGAAAGAAGTGGTCATGGAAGCCACCTCTAGCCACAACTTCAAGGTCAAATTCGACAAAGAATTCGAGTGTTAGGAAAGTTAAATGATAAGGAAGCAGGTAAAACAAGGGCTAGTAGGTGGGAGCATGAGGGCCTAGACCTTACTTTCCCGTAGTCACTGTTAGGAGTGACTACGGGAAAGGAGGCCTGGTCGACGACCGGGCCGCGGGGACGCTAAGCCCCGGAAGCACCTCAAGATAAGGATAGCACCACCACCCCAACAGCCACCACCGCCGCTAGGCGCTATCTCGCACCACCATCCCTGAAAGGCACCAACCTTTTATTTGGGGTGGGGGGGAGGGTGAGTAAAGAAGAAGGAGAGGTTTAGAGGTTTAGAAGGGAAGTTTAGAAGTGGGAAATACAGTTTTTTTTTATTATTTTTCTACAACAGACGTGGCCACACATTACTATATTAACCAGCATAACCGGACCAAATATATATATATATATATATATATATATATATCTATATATATATAATATATATATATATATATAATATATATATATATATATATATATATATATATATTAGGAGTGACTACGGGAAAGGAGGCCTGGTCAACGACCAGGCCTCCTTTCCCGGCCTTATATATATATATATATATATATATATATATATATATGTCGTACCTAATAGCCAGAACGAACTTCTCAGCCTACTATGCAAGGCCCGATTTGCCTAATAAGCCAAGTTTTCCTGAATTAATATATTTTTCCTAATTTTTTCTTATGAATGATAAAGCTAACCCATTTCATTATGTATGAGGTCAATATTTTTTTATTTGAGTTAAAATTAACGTAGAATATGACCGAAACCTAACCAACCCTACCTAACCTAACCTAACCTATCTTTATAGGTTAGGTTAGGTTAGGTAGCAGAAAAAGTTAGGTTAGGTTAGGTTAGGTAGGTTAGGTAGTCGAAAAACAATTAATTCATGAAAACTTGGCTTATTAGGCAAATCGGCCTTGCATAGTAGGCATAGTAGTGCGTTCTGGCTACTAGGTACGACATATATATATATATATATATATATATATATATATATATATATATATATATATATATATATATATATATATCTATATCTATATAATATATATATATATTATATATATATATAATATCTATATATATATATATATATATATATATATATATATATTATACATTTTCTTCTGTTCTCCATAGACAGGGTTAGAGATGTGTTAAACATATAGTTCAAGGGTTTATTGAACAATCAACCACAGAAGGTGATTCGGTGCTTTTAAAATGCTAAGCTAACCTACATACGTAAATACATAGATACACAGATTTACGTATGCCCTACATAAAGTGTTCGATGTGTCTTTTACATAGTGACATTAATGTGCACTTACAAAGGTGAAATGTAATTTTGATCAGCTTCCAAATATACTTTATACATTTACATATACATACACACACACATATACGTTCATATGCATATATACACACACATGCATTCACATACATTTGTCTCTCTTACTCTGACAGGGTGAGATAGCTGACAGAGAAACTAGTGTGCAATTAAGTACTTAATCACTGAAGGTGATTAAATTAAGGTGCTTTTACAAGTTTAGGTTATATAGTTACATCACATACATACATTGTATAATTGATACATTACATGGTCAATCTTTGGTACAAGTCCAATATATCATCAAGTGTTCCAGTACTCATATAGTAATTACAGAGTTGAGCATACCTTAGCCCAAGAGGGCGAAAGTCAATCAGTATGGGACATTCTACAATATAATGTTCAAGAGAGTGCATGTTTTCTCTTTCACAAAGTTGACACATTGTGTACTCGGCATTTTGGGTTTTGAGAAAGCTGCCAGATATGTCTATATCCCAGGCGTATTCTGGTAAATATAACATCACAATGCCGGGTTCTTGTTCTGTTAGTCCCATATGTGAATGTCTCCTCAAGATATCTATTATAATATTTAATGCTACAACTTTCAGGTCTTGGGAATTTGTTAGGCCGGTGAGATCTTCATTTAATATTTGTTTAAGTATTCTCTTTGTCACTGCTAATGAAACACCCATATCAATTTCTAGCACTGGTTTTCTACAGGCTGTCTTTGCAAGCATATCAGCATTGTCCTGCACAGTGAAAGGTATGAAAGCAGGCGGGCTGTCCGCCTTGCTGACATGATGTGTGGGTGTTGGCAGCTAAGCTAAGCTTGCTCTCTCTTGTCAGGGAGCTGTGAGTGTGTGAGAGGTTCTTCACGTGTGTTTCACCATATATGGATGTCTATAGATGAATACTGTATAGCATTCATTTATACACACCCTGATGTTTCCACACATGTTGTTCTGTTTAAGGCTCTTTATTTTATTATTATTATTTATTGAATTATTCATACATACATATTTCTATATATGCCTATATACATATGCATATACACAACTATACACATACACAACTATACACATACATATACACATACATACTCAATTTTTCCAATTATTGGGGGAAGGATTTCTGGTCAGTATTTCATCTGGGAATTATATACTGTGGGGCGGGGTTTTCATCTAGTAAATCGCGGCTCTTGGGCCACCAGCTGTGGGAGGGGGGCGTCTCATCTTGGAGTAATCTTTCTAACATTGGGTCCTCTAATAATTCGATGGTGTTCCACACCCTGATGGCTTGGTGCTGCAGTCTGACGTTTAGTGGCTGCATGTTCAGGAGCTCCAGAACACCACCACCACCACACAATCACCACCACCGCCAGGCACCACGCACCACCACACACCACCACATCACCACCTCCCAACAAGTACCACATTGTTTGTGTTCTGGTGATAGTTATCTGGAGCTGAAGAACAACAGAGACGACGCAAGGTGACCAGCTTAAGCCCGGGGGCCCTGAAGCCCACCCTCATCCCCCTCCTCTTGTTTATGACTCTTATGGATACTCTCCATACTCAGTCCTCTCTCTCTCCCCTCTTGTCCAGCCCTCCATGGTCTCTCCCCTCCTGTCCAGCCTCCATGGTCTCTCCTCTCCTCTCCAGCCCCCCATGGTCTCTCTCCTCCTGTCCAGCCCCCATGGTCTCTCCCTCCTCCTGTTCAGCCTCCATGGTCTCTTCTCTCCTGTCCAGCCCCCCATGGTCTCTCTCCTCCTGTCCAGCACCGATGGTCTCTCCCCTCCTGTCCCGCCCCTATGGTCTCTCCTCCTGTCCAGCCCCCATGGTCTCTCCCCTCCTACAAATGATAAAATATCTGAGATCCGTGAATCCATATTTCGCTTCCGGTTAGATAATCTACATATATGAGACTAATTAATAAGCTGTATAATGTGAAGTCTAATAATATAAACAGCAGCTCTTCTGTGATCCTGTAATTATATCTAAATTAGTTTATGTATTAGCAAAAGATCCTACCTTCAATATATAATAATTTATTGTACGAGTAAATAGATGTTGAAATTATAAAATGTTTGTAACTAGGTGTTATCATAACTATAAGGTGAGCAGGGTAGTTGTGATTGTTAATGTGATGATCTCCAGTGAGGTCTGATTCAGACCTTTTGTGCCCTCTGTAATTCATTTTTGAGCTGCTGGTCACAGGATGAATATGCACAATACACTAGTCGCTCCCGGGTGCAACAATCAAATCAATCCTGTGCAACCCCCATCGTCTTCTCTCCAGCCTCCGAACGTCTCTCTTACTCCAGTCCAACATTCATCGCCTCTTCCCCTCCTGTGCAACTCCCAGCATCCATGAAAAAAGGGAGTTTCACAGGGAAGCTGCCTATTCACTTTTCTTTTAATATACACAGCTAACCTACCCCATTCCCAGGATGGAGAATACGATGCATAACCGGACGATATAACTCCAATAGTGCGTCACCCAAGACAATTAAGACGTTAATGACTAAACAAAACTAGACAGCAACAGAATTCACAGTCAGCTTTGAAAAACTATAGAAAATAACCAGAAACAAACGAAAGTTTCAGATATTATGCATTGCTAAAACAAATCCAGAGCCATTTGACAGGTGACCATTCAGTCCAACATATGAATGAAGGTAGACCACTTGGACTCGAGAGTAAGAGAACAGGAATAATAGCTCCCATAAATAACAATAGACAATACAAAAACAACCTTAGACAAAGTAAGAAACTTTCGTAAGCTAGGAACGAACATAGAACTATACTAATGCAAAGCAATAGTCCGGTCGCATTCCAGTACCACTCTATACATTCAGGAATAACAAACATTAACTACTACAGGCAGTACAAAACAAGGCAATAAGAAGAGCTGCAAAACACCGTCCACCACACTGCATTTTTTTTTTAGAACACCCAATACTAGAAAGATTAGGTAGGCCAAGGTGAGATGCTCCATTTCCCCTAGCTGATTGCCCAAGAGTTTGGTAACTCGAGGGACAACCAAGCCCCATAATATATAAATCTAAGAAAAAAATTTAGGCACAAATTAAACAAAAACACGTCCCCCCAAAAATATGACATTGAAAAGAAAAGCAACAAAACAAGTGCACACGCATCCGAATGTTAATATACAAATGTTCCAAATTATTCATCTGTTCACATCCACATGTGTTGTACTACTCGTGAAGCACCCTACAAACAGCAGGCACCCGTGGGGCAGTCATATTTCACACTGTTGTCTACATTTACGCAACTTTCCCCCTACCCTCCTGTATATCTCTCCATCCTGTTGACTGCCATAAAAAGACACTTGCTTCGCCCACTACCTGTCTTACCCCCCTGTAATCGTTCCCTCGCTTCTGTATGATAGAATGGGGTCCATTCTACGCTCCACCCCTGTCCAAGTCTCATCCGCGCACTCCCACACGTGTCCTACCCTTACCCTTGGTCCGCTCCCTCCTGTCCTACCCATGTCCTAACCCACCTTTATTGTCCTATTCCTATTCTCCTCCCCCCCCCCCCACACCTTTCCCACCATGACTTCCCAACTCTTCATCCTATCCCACAACTCCCTTTCTATCATCTCGCTCACCGAATAGGTCCTTTCTCACATACTCTCTACACTACTCCTTTCCCTTTCCATTCCCTTCTCGTCCCCTCACATCCAGTTCATCTGACCAGCGACATCAACCATTTCATGTATTGCTGTAATGGAGAAAATCTAAGATTTCAGGACCCAGTGACTGATTTCTAATTGCTTTTCCTCCCCCTTCCCTCTTTCCCCTTCCCTCTTTCCCCTTCCCTCTTTCCCCTTCCCTCTTTCCCCTTCCCTCTTTCGTCCACACTCCCCCATCATTCTTCATTCCTCTTTTGTCTCTCATCCTGTTTCCCACCCCTCACCCCCACCATCACTTTTCCTCTTGTGTTATCTTCTCTACGTAAATTTTCTCTCTGTTTGCTTTCTCCTCTCCTTCTCTATTAATTTTCTGAGCTTTCTCCTCCCTTTTCTATTAACTTTCTGAACTTTCTCCACCCCCCATTCTATTATTATACTTCACCTTCTGCCTCGCTACTGTCTCCCTTTCAGCTGCCATCCTTCCCTCTATGCCGGCGAGCTAATGAGACCTCCACAAATACAATGGCTTCTATATTTCTAGTTTCGATATACACAATAATATATTATATATCGGGTTGTCTACATAGAGTATCAACAAATACACAGTGGCTGCAAGTGACCTTGCCAAAGGTTCAGCTATATTAAGATCACACTTTGCTCGACACCTGCCTCTACGGGTACCCAGGGTCGCCCGTCGTGACAAATACACTTCGGTCCGGACCTAGCGTGACAGGTATCATGCCAAAAACGGCATGTTTACAGCCTGCCATAACAAATGAACCTCACAGCTACCGTTGTAAATGGTACGCTGTTTACTCGCTTACCATGACAACAAGGTGAGACCTACTTCGAGGTGACAGGGCCAACATATACTGCTAATTCGAGAGCTAACGGTCAATTCAGAGAGGCTGTTTGAGGGTCGAGTAATGGATAACGCGAGAGAGAAGGTTACACAGTTTATGGACTTGTTTTCAGAGCTCGAGAGGGAGATGGTGATAAAGGAGGGTGGGAGAGAGGGTGGGGGTGGGGTGGAGTACTGAAGTCCACAGGGTGGGACACCAGGACACTTAGGTTAGCTCTGTAGAATGATTGGTTATTCTAAAGTACATCTAGACGATTGAGTATAAGCCGGTCAGATATCACAGTATTATAGAGGAAGCGCAGTATGATACTGACGTAGATATATGACCGAACCTAACCAACCCTACCTAACCTATCTGAACCTAACCTAAACTAACATAACTAAGTCAATAATTTATGTTCTTAATATAATAATAATAATTTAAATAAACCAATTAGAAACTTTTTGTGGAAAATAAAGAAAATCACTCGGCCTATTAGGCAAATCGGGTCTTGTTTAGTAGGCCGAGAAGTGCGTTCTGGCTACTAGGTACGACATATATACTGCTGCTGCTGTTATTATTACTGCTACTTCTACCATTACTACTATTGCTGCTAATATTACTACTTCTACTACTACCACTGCTGCCACTGCTGCTACTACTAATAATGAGAATGGGTCGTGCCGCGTGCCCTACCAAGCAGACAGCTGGGCTGACCACGTTAACAAGCAACACAAACCCAGAACCCAGATCCCCAGCGTTACACAAACACACAAGCCTCACTCCAGCGGGGATTTACGACACGGGCTTCGGTGAAAAGTTTACGATACCAGAACACTGAATTTGCACAGAGATCTCCTCGACCCGCCAGCCGTCCTCTCGTCCGCTGAACAGGTACAATAAATCATGTTAAGAAGCGGAGACAAGAAGCCTGCGCCGGGACGAAGATGTGCTTGACGTTGTTTGTTTACATTTTCCGTCCTTGCCACCAGGGTGCAAAGAAAACGGGATTATAGCCCTGAGGTTCTCGAGGGCGTGGAAGGGAAGGTTATGGGTGGGGGGGGGGGAGACACAGGCAAATTAGGAGGCGTTGTAAATATATGTCTGATTGTTATTGTGACGTGTGTTAAAAGTTATTTTAATGTATTTGATATGTCTTTGACGTCTCTCTCTCACTGTGCACATTGCTCTCTATGTTTTTTCTGTCTCTCTCTCTCTTTCTGTATATTCTCTCTCTATAGAGAGAAGGAAGGCAACTATCAGGAGGAAGCGTCAAGTCATTACGACTATATAGCACTTGGAAGGGATCAGGATAAGGATTTGGGATGGGACGGGGGAAGGAATGATGCCCAACCGTTTGGACGGTCGGGGATTGAATGCCGACCTATATGAAGTGAGATCGTCGCAAAGAGAGAGAGAGAGAGAGAGAGAGAGAGAGAGAGAGAGAGAGAGAGAGAGAGAGAGAGAGAGAGAGAGAGAGAGAGAGAGAGAGAGAGAGAGAGAGAGAGAGAGAGAGAGAGAGAGAGAGAGAGAGAGAGAGAGAGAGAGAGAGAGAGAGAGAGCGATAGAGATAGGAGAGAGAGAGAGAGAGAGGAGAGAGAGAGAGAGAGAGAGAGAGAGAAAAAAAAATTTTTAATTCGTAATTTTATTTTAATTTGATTTGTAGGGGGGACAGGCAGCCTATGCATGTATGTGCATACATAGGCTGTGCATACGTCTATGTGCAGCCTATACCTTGGAGTTGTTCCGGGGCTTAGCGTCCCCGCGGCCCGGTCGTCGACCAGGCCTCCTCGTTGCTGGACTGGTCAACCAGGCTGTTTGACGTGGCTGCTCGCAGCCTGACGTATGAGTCACAGCCTGGTTGATCAGGTATCCTTTGAAGGTGCTTATCCAGTTCTCTCTTGAACACTGTGAGGGGTCGGCCAGTTATGCCCCTTATGTGTAGTGGAAGCGTGTTGAACATTCTCGGGCCTCTGATGTCGATAGAGTTCTCTCTCAGAGTACCTGTTGCACCTCTGCTTTTCAACGGGGGTATTCTGCACATCCTGTCATGCCTTCTGGTCTCATGTAGTGTTATTTCTGTGTGCAGGTTTGGGACCAGCCCCTCCAATATTTTCCACGTATAGATTATTATGTATCTCTCCCGCCTGCGCTCAAGAGAATACAGATTTAGGCTTTTTAGTGGGTCCCAGAAGTTTAGATGTTTAGTTTAGATGTTATTGAGAGGAGTTTGGCAGTAAAGGATCTCTGCACGCTCTCCAGGTCAGCAATTTCTCCAGCTTTGAAAAGGGCTGCCATTGTGCAGCAGTTCTCCACTCAAGAGAGCACTATCGTCTTGAAAAGTATCATCATCGGTATAGCATCTGTAGTGTGAAAGGTTCTTGTTATCCAACCTGCCATTTTTCTTGCAATTGTGACGGCTACTTTATTGTGTTCTTTGAAGGTAAGATCTGCCGACATGAGACCACCCAAATCTTTTACATTGCCTTTTCGTTCTATGTTATGATTTGAGCTTCTACGCACAAGTTTATTTTCTTTAAGCTTGTATCGAGGTCCCTGAAGGTCGAATTGCTGACCCTCCGCCGACTGCAACCCCACAACAGTTGCCTGACTCTCGGGTATGTATTTACTACTAGCTGAATAGTGGCATTAGGTGAAAGGAAACGTACCCAACCATCCCGGGACCCCCGATTAAGAGTCGAGAACGAACCCAACTGTTCTTCTACCAATGCAAATAATACATTTCAACGACAATGAAAATAATTAATAGTAATAGTAGCACACATAATTAGTAACCATAATAATATTTTCTAATCACAATTAACAATAATAATAACTAATAACCATGCCAACAACAATAATAATAATAACAACAACGATTACATCACATTTCTCGCCGTGATACAACCATTAATAATACTGGAGGGAGCTACCACAGATACAACTGTTCATTAGTTCTGGAGATATCATCAGTGGGGACCTTTGTAAACATCCCGACCCGCTCACCACCGAAGCTATAAAGTGTGTTGCCAACACGACACAGCAACCTGGGATCTCACACTGGTGTCGGTACTCTACACCGAATCTGATCCTCTTAAATTTTGTTTTACCCTCCCGAGCCTCTTGTGTCGGCTGAGGCCGCCAGGTGCAAGGGGGAGTTCCGGAGACCTGCGTTGACTTCTTATTTGATATCTTTTATATAGCAGTGATAGCGTTGATAGCTTTACTTAATAGGATAAATCAATTTAGACTCTGAATTAGAGGGGGAGGGAGGGTTCGCACAATGAAAGTTTAGGTATGGAAGCGCTAAGAGAAGTTTCAAATCCTTTAATTAATAACACACGAAGCAAATAATTGGAACCATAAACAAAATGGTGACTAAATCATTCCAGAGTCTGCTCTATGAAACACACTAATACCATATTAATAAATAAATAAATAAAGTAAAGATCTATTAAAATATAAATGGGGTGTACTTTTAAAGAGCAACAATAATAGAAGGGTCACGTCATATCTGAAACCAAGCCACAAAGAGCCCCATGGACCAAACCAAGTTGAACGCCCCACCCACTACCAAATCCAGAAGGTGTCTCGTGGCCTCACCAGAGCCTTCCATCGTCAAAATGATTGGTCCACCTACACCCTATACCCAAAAGCTACACTCACTGTACATTTAAAGCTGTCTTTTACATGCAAGTTATGTGTTGGCTGCGTCATACACCATGTGTTGAGGAGAACTAATAAGCGCTCACGAGCAGGCCCGTCTCGGCTTTCCGTACCGAGCAAGAAGACATATATGAAAGTGTCAGGCAACAGAAGCAGTCTCGCTTACGACTTGGTGCAGAGGCTATGTCAAGATGGATCTCGGCCACTGCAAGTTAGCTCTGACAGAGCAGCAGGCGGCCTCTGCAACTCTATCCCTTCTCGCATCTGGAGAGAATGGTTGCCTAAGGATGTGTTTGCTCCGGTGTTGACCTTAAAGATTATCAACCTCTTGAAGGTTATTGAAGCCGTGATACAACTGCTCACTGACGTACTATCAAGTATACAGTAATCCTAATCATAATCCTGGGCTAAAGAATATACAACTAGAAGCGGTTGTCACCTTTAAGTGTATACGCACGTAGAAGGAAGCGTTCAAGAGGCTGAGGAGATATTGATTCACAATGCACTTTCTTGTCACACGTCAACTGGGGCTCAATTTTTATCAGAACTATATAGTGTACATGTTCAACATTTCCAGACTAGGGGGCTTACCCCAGCGAGTTCGCGTTAGTCTGCTTCAAAGTGACAGAAACCTCTGAACCTCCGTGTTTGGGTTTCTTCAGTAAGTTTCTACGTGTATTGTGGATATTATGAATCAGACGTCTTCATCGAAGACATCGTAAGCGAATTTATGGAGCACAAACTCATACCCACAAACTTAACCTTACTGTGGATTGCAGACAAAATATAGTTTACCACAATATTTCGGTAAAGAGTAAAGGGCGTGTGGCTTCACATGTGCATGTTATGAACGAAATATTTCGAAAGCATACAATAATATGAAGCGAGCATCAAATATTTTGATTCATGGATATATAATCCCACAACCAGTCCTCAGGCCAGGCTCGTTAAAGCTGCGAGCGACCCCGAAGACGCATTCATCATTGTTAACTTATTGTGTATTAAAATTGGTTTAATCTCATCTATATATGAATATTATTACATAATAATAATGACCTTGGCCTGAGGACAAGTTGATAATCCCGTTCTCGTGAGCTGCTTCGCTAACAGTAAGATAAATATTCGATTTATTAATGGCAAAGTCCATTTAATTGTGTACTTATTGGAACATGGATTTGTTCAAAGCTTTGGCCAGAGACGTGCTGGACTCGCTTCTAGCCAGTGATATAAATAACAGAAATATGCAAATAAAGAAAACTCCAGAAGATCGGTTGGTCCATACGAGGCAGCTAATTGTTATATCCACCAAAACTCCTTCATATACATGTCGAATTAAATCCGCCTCCGCTAAAATACTCCAGTGATCCCATGTATATTATGTCACCCGGTAATTTCTCCCATACATCAACTACCCTATTTGTAAGCCAATATTTACTTCTCCAATTTATATCCCTTTCTAATTACAGAGAAACACATTCCAACTGTTTCCTTTGTTAAATACATTTATTTATTGACGGCGAGTTAGGTCATTATAATGTATTTCCCTACAACAATGCCGGGTCCTTCCTAAGGACCTCCCAGCATCAGCCTGAGAACATTGGCATAAAGGAAGCTACGGAAGGCCTATTGGCCAAACTGGTACATATATTTGTTTAACCATAGCTTGAAACAATTCAGGGATCTCACGCCTATTATGTTCCCCGGTAATTGTGCTATTAATTAGCATGGTGAGTCACAATCACAAAAGCCCCTCCAGCACAGTGTCAGTTCTACAGCGTTTCCAGCAGCAGCAGGAGCAGCAGCAGCAGCAATTGCAGCAGCAGCAGCAGCAACAGCAGCAGCAAACAGCAGCAGCAGCAGCAGCAGCAGCAACAGTAGCAGCAGTAACAGCAGCAGCAGCTGCAGCGCCCTGCGTCTCGACCTGCTGAGTGGTACACAGTAAAAACCGCGAGGTCCGACAAATACCTGGAGTGATAGCGTCGAGGGGGCGCTCACAGGTGCTGCAAATTAGCCGTAGCAGGTGTAGCCGTCGGGGCCCTAGCAGCAACACGACGTAAATGTCAGCTGAGGTCACGACTCGCTGCCTGAGTACCCCAACTATACCTCCAGAGCCGCCTGAGTACTACAAATACACTCCCCAAAGAGTCGCTTAAGTACTACACCTATTCACTAGAACTGTCAGAATCTCCGTAAGGATGCTACACCTACAGTACACTCCCGGCACCACCAGAGCCGCCTGAACATCTGCCTAACTTGTGTCTCCCTTGTAATGGTTCCGGGGATCAACGTCCCCCCTCAGCCCGGTCTCTGGCCAGGCCACCGGGTTTGTGGCCTGGTCAACCAGACTGTTAAACGCCGCTCTTCGCAGTCTGGCGTATGAATCAAAGCCCGATTGACCATAGGTATCCTATGGCGTATAGTACACGTTTGTCCTGCCTCCTCCCCACCAGCCCTTCATATCCTCTTATTTTCCTTTCCTGTTGTCCCTTCCATTCTTCCCCTCGCCACAACCCCCTTGCCCCTCTGACGCCACGCTCTCCTCTCCCTCCCTTAGTTTCCCACAACCCTTTCATCCTCCTCACCCCTCTTCACACATCCCCTGAATACCCACCTCACCCCCAGACAACCCCTCACCCCTTCACTCTGCCAGATCACACACTGGGGGCCCTCGCACATACGCATTAAGTTGCATGTATTGTGCTGCACTCGAGTATACACTTCAGTATTGCACACACACACACACACACATGCCTTCAAATGCACCAAGAAATATTATGAAAAAATAAATAAGGAAAATTTCATTACTCCGGCCACATGCAGAAGCCGAGCACTTGAACACAATCTGGTGGAAAA